>OZ007570.1:46684816-46884816 GCA_963931925.1 Onchidella celtica
AAGAAATCAGAGTTACAGCTTAAACCGTGAAAAACGAGAAATGTAGGGAATTCCAATAAAAATGAATGTGTAACTGTACAAAAAACGAAATAATAAAAAAGCTATATAAAAACTTTCATTTGCACGTTTAGAAACATTTCTTTTCAGTACGAAAATTGCCTCGGTGCGGCCTACGAAACGCAACACTCTGTGTGACCGTAACAGTATACGTAAGCTTCATTTAATTTCCTTTATATTTTTTTACAATTTGTTTTTATTTTTTTTAAACCCGGCACGGAAGCGGAAAAAAAAAATAATAAAGAAAACCGAAAACGTGCCGGTGGAAAATCAATCATAATGTACGTCGGTTAGAAACGGCACGGAGGAGGAAATGAACTGGGAAGAGTTGCATGGGTGTCAGTTGGCACGATCTTCAAGCTGAAAGGGGGAGTTTAAAGATGTGCTTTGTTCTGACATCAAAGGACAATGCAGAGATTGAGCAAATCCAGCTCAACCCCCCCCCCCCCCGAAAAAAAACAAACTTTTTTATAGTGAATATAAATGGACATTTTTTTGGGGGGGGGGGTGTCCAAGTAATAAAATATTAACAATAATAACAATACTGATAATGAAGATTAATTATATAACGCCCAACCCAAACAATTTGCTATATATGATTTACAGAAAGTCTTTTTCTCCCCATCTGCAACTCAACCTCTCTCTCTCTAAATCTCTCTCTATTTCAAATATAATCTAATGCATACACTCTTATGCTGGGCATGCATGCATAGACAAACACACATAACACACGCTCATAAGGCAGAATTAAACAATTAAACAGCAAAAATGAAATGAATTGAGAATGAGACATGTTGTAATTAAAAAAAAAAAAAACTTTCTCATGAGTCCATCCATAAAAAGCGTGCGCTCGAAGGTTTGGGGGGGGGGGAGGGGGGTATTGTTTTGGAAAAGGGGGGGGGGGGTGGAGTTGCCAACACCATACGAAAAGAGCACATTCATGGAGAGAAGGGGATTTTAATTAATTTTTTTTTTTTGCAAACAAAAACAGATGTAGAATTATGTTAAAATTGGACATACATTTCTTATAAAACAATCAAATAGTCCACGTAAAATGTCGTCACCCTGGTAATGGTGTGATTACGACCATGATGATGTTGAAGATGAGGGTGGTTGTCGTTTTCTGTCAATGATTATGATTATAATGGCAATGGTGATGATGATTTTTATTATGTTTATGATGACGATGATGGCGTTGATGATGATGATGACGACGATGCTGCTGCTGCTGCTGATGATGATGATGCTGACCACGACGATGATGATGATGATGATGACGATGATGACGACGATGCTGGTGCTGGTGCTGGTGATGATGATGATGATGATGATGATGATGATGATGATGATGGTGATGATGATGATGATGATGGTGATGATGATGATGATGATGATGATGATGATGATGATGATGATGGTGATGATGATGATGATGATGATGGTGCTGATGATGAAGATGATGATGATGCTGATGACGACGACGATGATGATGATGATGGTGATGATGATGATGATGATGATGATGATGACGATGATAACGACGACGATGATGATGATGATGATGATGATGATGATGATGATGATGATGGTGCTGATGACGACGACGACGACGACGATGATGATGATGATGATGATGATGACGATGATGGTGGCAGTCGTTTTCTGATAATGATTAGGATGATAATGGTGACAATGTTGATGATTTTTATTATGTTTGTGACAACCACACTGATGATGACGATGATGACGACGGATTTTATAATAATGATTATGATGATAAACAAAAATAACATTAGCTCACCGTGAGCTACAAACAAAAATGTTTCACATCTCAATTATTGTCTGTCACTTTTTTCTTTCATTCATGTTTCTATGGAGATCAGAGGGCAGTTTCTCTCACAGTAAAGAAACAATGACGATCATGATGGGGCTTATGATTGTGAGAAATAATGAAGATGATATTTACGGGCTCCATATATCATACATCTCCGCGGAAAGAAGTTATGCAAAATAAAATCCACATACAATGTACTTGAGTTTCGAGTTTGTGTTTGTGTTTAACAGCCGCTTTGTGCCTTTCACAGTTTTTTCGTCATCTTAATTTGGGCTAGCTTTCAGCCCTCAGATTCCGATAAATAAGATCAAATAAAAGTGGAGTTTAAAATCTAACTAGAAAAGGGCAGTACTGCAAAGTGTGTCTATAATGAACCTTGTAAATATGACCAAAAAATGTGATCTTGCTCACATTCTGCCCATTACTAGAAAACTTGGGACTTACCCCAGAAGCACTGGTGTTAAAGTCTTTATTTTAGGAGGTCCGCTGCTCTTGGCATTTACAACTCACCATTTTTTATTGGTGGTGTTGTTGTTGTTGTGGTAGGGATGCGTTTTTTAGAATTTTGCCCCGGCAGCGGCCTTTTTCGGCCTGCTGTTCTCGATTTTCACCTGCTAAGGCATCTTTACCGTGCCCGACGTGCACCAGGACCCTCCGAGTTTTTCATTCTTATACGAGAAGACTAGGTGCTCGATCCCACCTACCTCAGGACCAGGGACAAGAATTCCCTCCCCCCACCCCAAAAAAAATTTTTTTTTAATTCCAACATGCCTGTATCGATTGGGGATCGAACCCGGTACCTTCGGCATGAGAGGCGAGCACCTTGCCTTTAGATTCTAGTTTAACGTCTCCCTACTAGTAGGGCCAGTGAGTCCCAATCTTTTTTGCGTCCGGCTTTGAGTGTAGACTTGAATTTCCACTGAATGAACTAACAAGAGAGGGTTGTTTCAGTCTCATCAATGTGGGAGGTCCCATTTAACTCAATAGACCACAAACCCGAGGCAAAACGGGACTTGACTTTCTACCAGTGACTGAATCAACTAGCAGTCCCTTTAGCGCTGCAGGTTCTCCTTAACTCCATACTCCACAAACCCGGGGAAAGTTGGTCAGACTTGATTCAACGCTATGAACCTGAAACACATGCCTCCTACTTGTGACTGCCGGGGTCGTTCCATCATTAAGATACCAACCAGCTCCCTTTTATCTTCTCGCTGAGATATCAGCTGTCTCTCCGGAGATTAAAATTTGATTCTCGGATGTCGCAAAATGATACGGCTAGTGTGTTTTATTACCATTGCTTTTCTCATGTTGTCTGTCGTCGCCTTATTTTTATTTTGTTATGAAGTGAGAATTTCAATTTTAAAAAACGTGTAACATAGGGAACAGCACTGGAGGTACCCTCTGGTCTAGAGGCAAGGTGCTCGCCACTTATGCCGAAGGTAGCTTGTTCTATCCCCAGTCGGTGCAGGCATGTTGGAATTTTTTTTTGGGGGGGGGGGGATCCTGTCCCTGATCCTATAGCAGGTAGGACTGAGCACTTAGTCTTCCCGTATAAGAATGAAAAACTTGGAGGGCCCGTTTGCACGTTGCGCACCTTGGCAGCTGAAGGCCGAGAAGAGCAGGCCGAACCGAACAAGGCCGCTACCCGGGCAAAATTCTAAGAAATTAATCCCTGCCACAAAACACACAGAAATAAGAACAAGAAAAGTGAGTTGTAAAAGCCAGGGGCAGCGAAACCTCCAAAAATAAATACCTAAACGCATAAACACAAACAGCACTACAGGACTGGGGGGGGGGGGCAGAACGAACGGGTCATCATTTTGAAAATTAGCAAATTAAACACAGGAGGCACAGACACACAAACACACACACACAAATGTGACAACAATTTATCTTCCAACCCACTGCCCATTTTTTTACATTCACGAACACATTCTTGCAGTGTCACACACACATACACACACCCAACTACACACTCACACATCAATATCTACACATATACATGTGTGTACACACACACACACGTACACAATGTGGACAGTGATACATTTTCCAATCCGCAGTGCATTTTTACATTTTGCATTCACGAACAAACATTTTTGCAGTGTTTCCACACACCCACAACTCCCCCCCCCCCGACGCACACACATATGCACGCACACATACACATATAAATATACGCACATATGCACATTAAAGCTGTGGGTTTACAGAAACGGTTGACAGGAAGTTTAAATAGTGGAACAAAAACAAAAATCAACAAAACAAATTGAATTTCTCCAAGCTCCAGGGTAGAAACAATCAAGAGCGTTATGTAATGAAATGCAATAAAAACAACAACAAACAAACCCAAGGTAAACTAAACCAAACTAAACATACAACACTGAAACAGTATAAAATGAGTCGTTAAAAAGAGTTCTGAATTCTACCTCTCCACAGTAAAAACGAGACTGACTAATCCTTCATCAAAGCAATCACAACGGTCGCTCTGTAATTTTTATTTTTTTTTTGTCAAGGGACTTTCCCCCATCTCTCCCTTTCCATTTTTAAAAATTGTCACGACATAGTCCAGAAATTAATCGAGTTCCAGCTTGGATTGAAAAGTGAAACTCTATACCCGCTTCAGACTTCAGCATACTTTAGATTTCCAGGAGAAAGGGAAATAAACGTGAAAAAAATTACAGGAAAAGATTCATAGGAAAAATAGAATTTTACACAGCCCAGAAGCATTGGAAGTAACGGGGGCTATTTAAAAATGGACAGACGTGGGAATAGAGAAAAAGAGAATGTTTTAAAAAAAAAAAAAGCCTAACTCAAAAAGTGAAAGGATTGCTTTAACGCGGTGAAAAGAATGAATTAAATAAACTCTGGGAGCGCTTGAAAGTGAGTGCTACAGGCGGATCGAAACTCGGAATGCTCACAGCAGCCACACAGAGGCAAAGGCGAGAGAGTATAGTTTTCTATGGTTTTGCTCTGTCCAGGGCGTAACTGCTAGGACGTATTAGCATACCTTAACTAAATTCTTGTTAATTTGGTTCTTAAGAGAACTTTTTTTTTTTTGTTGAGCCGTGCGTCCTCCCGAGCTGTACTTTTCTGGGCCTTAGTTCTTGTTTGTTCCAACTTCACATTCAGCATAACTGAGAAATTTGATGTTAAATGTTTGTGGCTTTTAGTATTATGATAAGGAATTTGAGTAAATCGAAACTATGAAACATTTTGATAAGTGCCACAAAGCATTTTAAACAAGTCATCCCCTTAGCAGGACACGGTTCTAAGTCTCTTCCGTCAATTGTTGAGAAATTGAAGTTTCATGTGGTCATAGCTTTTAGAGGAAAGGATTTTTGTCTTTTTAGTAATACTGACGAATTACACACCGAATCTGCTCAATACTTTGATAAACAATGGAGAAGGGCCGCAGAAACAGTGTTGAGTGTGTAACTCACTTCAGCCAAAAACTGGAGATAGAACCATGTCAATGACAATAAGGGAGGAACAGAGGCAGAAGTCAAAGCACGAATTGGAAAGGCACAGGCAGCTTTCACGTCCTTAAGCAAGATTTGGAGAACCAAGGATATATCTCTAAAAACAAACCTGAGGATATTCAACTCGAACGTGAAGTCAGTCCTGTTGTATGGATGTGAGACTTGGAATGCGTCCCAGGCCTGCATAAAGAGAATCCAAGTTTTCATCAACAGATGTTTGAGGAAGCTACTTAAGATCAGATGGACAGACAAGGTCAGCAATGAAATTGTTTGGAAAAGAACAAGACAGAGCCCAGTCAGAGAGGAAATTGGTAGGAGGCGATGGAGATGGATCGGCCACACTCTCAGGAGGCCAGGAAACAGCATCGCGAAGAAGGTATTGGATTGGAATCCCCAGGGCAAGAGATCAAGAGGAAGGCCGCGCGGAACGTGGAGAAGAGCCAGAGAAAATGATGTGCAACGAAGCGGAAAGACTTGGAATAATGTAAAGAGGCTGGCCCATGATAGAGAGGGATGGAAAGTGTTTGTTGGTGGCCTATACCCTGATCCAGGGTGAGAAAGGCAATGATGATGATGAATCCTCGATGACAAAGTGCGACAACGCGCTTCAAGCAAGTGTCAAAGTGTGCATTTGTTAAACCTCTTCTACATACTAAAAAAATCTCCAGGTCCTCAGAAAGTGGAGATAGAACAAACAAAAACTAAGGACGCGTTTTCACCTGAATTTGTTTTTTCCATTTGGTAGACTAGAAGGAACTGTTCAGCTCGTTCGAACGTTGTCTTGGCAGGACAAACAACATCATCTTACCCTGGCATAATCAGAATGTGAGTGGAGCTGGCAAAATCTGACTTAAGCTGAAATTTTTATACCTCTTTCAAAAAATAATCAAAATCAAATAATTCTAAGACGATTTCGAGCAAGACATTTTAACTGAATGCGGAAAAATGGCTCATGTTTCATTTTATAAGCATAGTTTAACGTCCATAGGACATTCTTCGCGGGGGGGGGGGGGGGGGATTTGGTCATTCTTCTGAAGCCACATTTTGCCACATCCACATATAGCTTGCAACTAGATTTCTTCGGGAGTAGTATTTGGATGCTACTCCTTGAAAGTACAGTTTGAATATTCGCGAATGCAGGGGAAAAAAGCGAAGATAGAAATATAATTATTTGATGGAAAGAGTATTGAAAAGCAGTAAGACAGACTTACAAGAACTCACACAATTATACATACGCTCTCCAAGCAACACACTATTTATGGAAATACATGAAGATAAAAAGAAAAAGAGAAGACAGGAAAATATTTGGTGTGAAAGAAAAGTGAAAAGCAATAAGACGCACTTACAAGAACCTACATAATAAAATAAGCATACACTCCAAACTCACACTGCCAGCAGCTGACAAAGCCGTTCCGGGCTTAGTATGTTACCCCTTTAAGCCAAGCATTTGAAAAGCGTTAAACAGTTGGTCGAAAAGGGTTATAATGGCCAAAACCGAGCTCACTTACTTTATGGACGCCCCCAAATTGGAACAGTTGCCATCAAGGCGAAAGTGATGGGAGGAAAATTATGAATAATTTGCAGCTTTTCTACTTTTTATTCCTATTTGTGTTGATTGGGGATTTTTGCGGCGATAGTTAAAGAGTTTAGCGTGATTTCAGAACAGGATCCGATAATTATATCGGCACTGTAGGATTCTATTTATACCTCTGTTCCATGGATTTGCGGATCGTAAAAGTGCTGCGCTGAAGAAACAAAAAACAACAACGAAGTGATTATAGGCTGTATCAATTTTTATATGGTACTCCCCCCCCCCACACACACACACACAATCTTTTCAATAGAGATTGAAGACCATAGTGTAAACAAGTCTGTCTCACTAAATCATTCAGGGGAAACTCAAACCTGAGTCAAAACCATGGCCAAACAGATTTGACTCAATTACACAGTCCACTGAGTCAAATCTGTTTTGCCATGGTTTTGACTGAGTGGACTATGTAATTATTATGTAATAATTAGCTTGTATAGCACTCAAATCGTAGCGCTCAAATCCAGGAGAAAATGATGTGCTCTTAGGCGCTAAACTATAATTAAAAACAGGATTAACATAAAATCAATTCATCATTGTTCCCATTAACGCACACTAACAAACACTTGATCTTATCTCATCTTCAAATCTCTGAGACCAAAAAAAGGACATCATGCAATTTCAATGAAATCAGTCCTAAACAATTTAGTTTTTAAACGTGACCTTGTTTTCACTTTTCCTGGTGTCAATGCTGATGTTGTTTCACAATTTAGGCCCACCAATAGAAAAAAGCTTTTTCACCAAGCGTCTTCAAGCATTATGTAATGTTTTGGAAGTTAAATGTCTTAAGGAAAAAAAGAAATGATATAAGGCATTTCTAAAAAGTGTTTTCTATATGGGAATTGCGAGGTACAATTGATAAATATATTTTTTTATCAGTTACACTTCGTTCTTTCGACCGTCCCTGGAATATTTTTAGCGAATCTCACTTTTTAAACAAGTGCCACAGGGACTTGACACGTTTTTAACAGCTATTTGTTCGGAAATTGCTTGTATTTTGGGACAAGGCCTATTATTTTAGGTTACAATTATGGGATGATTGGTGTCGCACCAGGTGTGACGTAATATGATTGCAATTATTCCTTTTACTTGCATTGCCAGGAGCTACGCCTGGGCAGCACGAGCACTTTTTCAGTGTCGCGATTCCAGGCTCTGACACCGTAATCTCTTGTTGGCGTCGACACCGCCACAGACCCTGATGACGTCACGGCTACTTGCTGAAAGGTTCCGACGTTGGTGTCGACTCTGATCCCCGGAGTGACGTCACGACTCCAACGATAGTGTCGGCTCTCAGACCCCGACCAAGACACTGATCTCCAGAATAATTTTGCACGATGCTAAAGGTGAACAGTCGAATTGTAGTCGACTGTCTCCTGTCTAGTGCGGGGCAATGGTACGGTATTGCAATGTCCTAGGGCTGCAGAAATAATTTTCTAAATATTTAAAATCTGTTCAATGTGATGTTTACTAGTATTAAACAGGCAAAACTAGGGAGCCACAACAGTGCCTGTACTAGTACCGGTACCAGTACCACATTCTGGTATCGGGGTCGAGAGGTGAAGGTCAAAACTCGTGTCGCTGAAACAAGGCAGCAGCATTTTCACTCAATCATTCATTTTGGGTGTATGTGTAACTGTGGGTTTTGACTTTAAGCTTCCTGAAGAAAGTCTGATGTGTGCTTTCAAGATGTGGGAGATTTCAAAGGCTCAGGGTTCAGGTGCTAGAAAATATTATTGGTTAACCCACATACATTTCATCAAGTTTTAAGTGTAGTTTTCTCACTTTTACTGAAGTAATCTTTGCCAGCCTAACGTTTTTAAAAAAAAAAAATTTTGAAAAGGAGGTGTCGATGCAAAGGATGTGTCATTTTTCCTTTGTATACTTCTTTAATCAAATTTTGGGAAATTTGCCTTAGTGTCATTGCAGCCTAGTTACAAATGGAGAAAACACGTCATCTCCACAGTGCAGGGCCAGTCGGCAGTTTTTTGTTGTTTTTTGCGAGGGGGGGGGGGCAGCGGGGATGGTAGCGATAAATTTTATTTTATTTCACCCGGGGCTGCGGGCTTGTTTTGCCTGCTCTTCTCGATTTCCAACTTCCAAGGTATCTTTAACCTGCACACGGGCCCTCCGAGCTTTTCATCCTTATCCGAGAAGACTAGCTGCTCGATCCTACCTACCATAAGATCAGGGACAGGAAAATATGAGAAAAATCCCAAAATTCCAACACGCCTGCACCGGCAGGGATTCAAACCCGGTACCTTCGGCATGAGAGGCGAGCACCCTGCCCCTAGACCACAAGTGATCGATTCGACACACATACACACATACTCATAAAAGAAAACAAAAGTACACCTTTCGCATTATATTTTCTAGCTCCAGAAATGTATGGCAGCCTCGAAATGAGCCCAGCAGCATCCAGATCTGTATAACCTGCCTGACCAAATTACGTTTTCTCTCAGATAGCCATCAATGTACATCTAGATCAGGGGCCCTCAAAATTTTTTGTATGGATTGTCCACCTTCTGTGGATTTGCCCGATCGCTCATTGATATCCCCCCCCCCCCACCCCCGCTCCTAAAGCAATAATAATAGTAAAGAATTATATAAATAAAATATGATTATATAGAGTACAATGAAAGTATTTAAAAATAGGTGTGGCATTTACGGCAAGATATGAAACAAATATTATTAGGGTGCGATGTCTATGGACAACTGCCAATGAAAAGATTAGTTACATCAAACAATGATTTTGATTGTCTTTAATAACCGTCAACTTCCGGCTTCAAAAGCTTGGTCGATCCGTAGTTTTTACGTTAAGGTTTATTGCTAGCCTGGATATAATCTTATGGACTCCCTGGTAGTCGATATCAACCACTTTGGGAACCCTTGACCTAGATCAAGAATCCCTGATACAGGCTGACAACCACCTGCACTTTATGGGAGTCAGAAAGTAGATAATAATGCAGATAAGGAAATGTTCCTTGTTGAGTGATGTATTACATAAAAACAAGAACCACAGAGAAATAGAAAAAGGTGATCAAACCTTTGGGAGTATAAAAATATAACTTTTATTATCCTATTGTCAGGAAATTTGTGGTCACAGCATCAGTAACAGTACAACAGTAAATACAATGCTTAAGGCACTCAGATCTTTAATGCATACCGCACACATGCACTTTGATCATACACTGCTGGCAAATAAGAACATTACTCACACGCACACATATACACTGTCAGAACAATCCTTTAGGAAAAGTAACAACATCATGGCAGTTTGAATGATAATAAAAAATGAGCCAATGATCGAGCCTTGTAAAATTCCCATTCTGTTCTTTCTGTATGTCTGTCAGTACTCCCAAATCAGCTGAAACAGTTAATTAAAGTTTCTAGTATCTACAGATTTTCCACCAATGTATGAGAAATATGTATGAATCTTATTTAGTCTTCAGTAAAGACCAAGACAAGCTCAAATGGTACGGCCACGTCATGAGATCATCAGGGCTTGCCAAGACATTCCTGCAGGGCACAATGAAGGAGGGAGAAGGAGAGATGGGAGGACAATATCCCAGAATGGACGGGCTTGAGGTTGAGCTATACAATCAGGAGGTCAGAAAACCGAGAGGATTGGAGGAAGTTGATTGCCAGATCACCAGTGGCGCCCCAAACGGTCCACAAGACTACGGGATCGAGCGAGAAAGAGAAAGACTTAGAAATGGACATTGATCTTCCACTTTATGAATTATTCCTATACAGGACGAAATCAACTACATTCACACATCAGATACTGATAAAATCAATATAGTCTATAACAGGAGTGGCCAGACTAGCTTGATGTATGAACCACATAGCACGACGATAAGCACTTTAGATGTTCGAGAGCCACACGATATGATTTATATATACGTTTTGACTATTACATGTACATTTTGTTACAAATTGTTTATATAGACATTATTATAACTATTAAAAGATACATAGGCAACAATATTTACTTTTATAGTCAGTTTTTAAGCTGTTGTGATGAAAAAAGAACTCTGCCAACATATTTCCAGGAGCCGCATATAGGAGGCCAAAGAGCCGGATGTGGCTCGTGAGCGGCGGTTTGGCCACCCTGATCTATAATAATTATTATACTGGAAGCCGAGAAAGGGCTAAAGAACAAGAGGAGCCTCGGAAGACGATGGGGAGATGATAATGTGGAGACACGTGGACAGGCCTGGACGAGACCGAGGGAATACAGAGCCGAATGTAGATCATTGGGGTGGGGCTACATCCTGCAGTGGGCGGACAAGGCCTAACAAAAACCAGCAAAGACAAGATGTATACCAGATGTGGCCAAACAGCGGCTCGCGAACCACATGTGGCTCTTTGGCCTCTAATATGCGGCTCCTGGAAATATGTTGGCTGAGCTCTCTTTTCATCACAACAGTTTCAAAAACAGCATATGAGTAAATATTGTTGCCTACATGCATCTCCCCCTGATAGTTAGATTCTGATATTATTATATAAACTTTTTGTTACAAAATATGTATGCAAAAATAAAAACGTGTGTGTAAATTTTGTTCATGTCTTGACGTGGCTCTCGAACGTCTGAAGTCTATGGTATGTGGCTCTTACCTTAAGCAAGTTGGCCATCCCTGTTATATTCTAATTCAAAAACTATTTCACATACACAAACGCCAGTTCACATAGTTTGAAATGTGAAATTGACCCAGACGGCACACATGGATATTTTAAGAAGATAAGTTCTTTCAACTGCTGGAAAAAGTTCCATTGCCCCCAAATAGGGTCTTGTTAATGTATGAAATATAGATAACACCTTTGTATTTTATTCTCTAGAGCCCACACACTGAAACGCAGACAATTCTGTATAGAAAATGGAGAGAGATACTGTGGACCTTCCCTAGAATCTATTATAAAATGCTTTGCAAATCTCTCAAATCCACTGCAGTGTAAGCAAATCACAGATTGCCCCCAGGCTGTCCGTGATGCCCTCAAAAGAGGGCTTATTAGCTGTAGTTTAATTTTCTTAATAGTGAGCTATATTTGAATGGCGCGAGCCGCCCTTGCACGGCTAAATTACATGAGGCATTGACAGCACAGGGACAATTGATAATCGCAGTGCAATGGAGCCCGCCTCTGTGTAGTAGACATTATTTCGTACCCTCAGGCAAAGTTACATTTCGAAAGCTTTAATTTCCCTTTTTTTTTTTTCGTTCTTAATCTTTTTATATTTTTGTTATTTATTATCTATATCTTTAAATTGGTTAGAGGGTAGCAGAATTTCTCTCTCTCTCTCTCTCTCTCTCTCTCTCTCTCTCTCTCTCTCTCCCTCCTCCCCCCCTCTCTCTCTCTCTCTCCCTCTCTGTTGCCTCCCTGTCTGTCTGTCTGTCTCTTTGTCTCTCTTTCTATCTCTGTCTGTCAGTCTGTCTGTCTCAGTCTCTCTTTGTCTCTATCTCTCCCCCCCCTCTCTCTCTCTCTCTGTGTTTCTGTCTCTCTGTTTTTTGTTTGTTTGGTTTGGTTTGTTTGTTTGTTTACTAAAACACATAATTATATCTTTTTACTTGTTATCACAGCTGCTTCTGACTGGTCTCCCATATAGTCTTGATAAATTGAGTGTGAGCTGCACATAGACTGTAATTTTAAAGCCTACTTTCCTCTGGATGAAGCGCTGAATAAGTGTTATTCATTCTTTATTTTTTAAATTTTTTTCTGGAGGTGAATTGACATGTGCCAACTCTTACAAACGTCCCCACAGCCCCCCCCCCCCCCCGCCCCCGGCCAAAAGAAAAAAATAATCGGAAATAAGTTTGAAGTTTTTTCGTCTTCTGACACAATGCACACCCACATACATAATTATTTTTCAATTTTATTAAATTCACACACAGCCTTACAGAGAGGGCAACTAAAGAAAGAATTCCCGTTGTTCAAGGACAGACACGAATCAGTTGCATCTAAATGGCCCATTATTATTTCCAGATTCAATGCAAGAGAAAATCATTCGTGTTAAGCCGACATGTTAAGACTGACAGTTGCACTACTACTTTACTAGTCATAGTAGTGGCATATTTCAACTAGTATTTTCAAATTGGCAGTAATGTATCTTAAGCATTTCTTGTTGTTGATGTTGTTGATGTTGTTGCTGCTGCTATTGTTGATGGTGTTGTCGTTGTTTGCTGCTGTTTATTGTTGGGGGAAAAGTTCAATGGACAAATCAAATTGTCTACCTATTTGTGGTTGATTTTCACACATCAGTCCGACTGAATTGATGCCTCACGTAAACAAAAATAACATGACAACCAGGCACGTCCAGTAAAAAGCATTCGATTCTAAAAAGCCCTGGCCATGGTCTCCTCTTGCTGATGGTGTTTCATGCAGCTGTATGCAGAATATGCAGGTGCCCGGCAACATGTCAGGCTCAATAGCGATGCATTTGGGTGCATGTAAATTGCGTTACAACAAAACATGATAAAATTATGCGGGATTTTCCCGGGGACCAGGGAGCAAAATGGACGCCTCTAAACTAGATTTTGCATTTACGTGGATGGAGAACGCAGAAACATGTAAACAGCTAGGGAAACAGACAGGTCGAAAGATAAACAGAGAGACAGACAGACGGATGGGCGGTCGGACGGACGGACAGGCAGACAAACAGATAGATAGATAGATAGATAGATAGATAGATAGATAGATAGATAGATAGATAGATAGATAGATAGATAGATAGATAGATAGATAGATATGTGGGTGGATGGATGGATGAATGGATGGATGGATGGATGCATGGATGGATGCATGGATAGATAGATAGATATATATAGATAGATAGATAGATAGATGGATGGATGGATGGATGGATGGATGGATGGATGGATGGATGGATGGATGGATGGATGGATGGATGGATGGATGGATGGATGGATGGATGGATGGATGGATGGATAGATAGATAGATAGATAGATAGATAGATAGATAGATAGGCAGGCAGGCAGGCAGACAGGCAGGCAGGCAGGCAGGCAGGCAGACGGACAGACAGACAGACAGACAGACAGACAGACAGACAGACAGACAGACAGACAGATATAAAATTAGATAGATAATAGGTTTTTTAAAAAACGTGCCGCTTTGATCAACATACTGACTATATAAACACTACAGTAATCGAAATGGATATCTCATGAATTTTACAGCAAATTGCAAAAAAAAAAAAATTAAAAAAATGAGATACTTTGAATCACATCTGCATGAAATTTCAAGTCCACCTCACATTTTGCCATTTATGAACAACTGACCACAACAACGGTAATGCAAATCAGACAACCGGCGATACAAAAAGATCTTGATCGATCATCACAATAGCAAGGGAAACAAACAAATTTTAAAAAACGTAATGTCCACGAGACGTTTATTCTGCTCTTGGTTACAGCACATCGTCTTTTCGGTGAAGCTATAAATTACCACCCAGCTTAGCATGATATTTAATAACACTTGTCCCCGAGACACAGAATACCCAGACGAACCACCGTTCTACCATTGTTATGTCCAGAAATTGGGTGCGTGTAAACACGGCGAGTGCTAGTCTTTTTCGTTCATTATGAAAGGACGGGGTGCGTATTGTTGCACTGTTGACATGGACATGATAGGTGACCAAGTCGACAGACGGAATAGGATGAATTGATTCCTCTCGGTAACTTGTGACTCGTCTTGTACATTATGTCATTATGAACATGATCGTCCTCCATTTGCAATTGAAAAAAAAGGAAGTTTAATCAGGAACTATTAGAATAGGAAGTGTATAATATCCGTGCTACACGTTGTATGGATATGGATAGTGCATATCCGTTCAACATGTTTACCAAAAGCGCGACTGGTGAAGGTTTGCTGAAACAAAACTTTAAAGTGACAACACATGGAATAGTCAGATGGACCTGGGGGCATGAGGGTCTAGTCAGTTTGTAGGCTATCAGTGGGCGGTAGTCAGATTGACTAATCAGGCGAAAAGGGGTTGGGGTAGCCATATGTGATCGACGTACACTCAAGTATATTATTAGCGCAGATCATGCTATCTCCAAGCACAAGTCGGATTGTTTTGCTACTAAGCCAATTCATATTTTTAGAAACTATGCAAATCAACAAGGTTAGTAATATAGTATTCCGGTTTGTGTTCTACGTCATCGAATTGTGTGTGTTGTACGGATATGCGCTTCCATTAGAATAATAATAAAAAAAAATTAAATAAAAACAGCACTGAGGTTACATAGTTTCCGTCTAAATTGTCAAAGGTTAGACACCTTTTTTGTCTTGTAAAGTGGGAGCACACACATACAAACATACACTCACACCTGCAAGTACAGATACCACTATAAATAGGCACATGCGTAGGCATACGTGATACAACTTCTGACGTAAACATGGTAATGTTAGATGTTTTACAAATACCACGCGCGATAGTCAAATCAACTATAAGAAAACATTGACTCGAACGCGTGCATTGCTGCATATTTAGCATTATTTGGAATACGTTCATCCTAACATCAGTAAAGGTATTAAAATAATTTGCGAGTCTCAATCAGTTGAATCGTTTATCTGTACTGGACTCAGGTAAATACCCTCTAATGTCTTTTTGTTTTTGATTTGACAGTCGATCGCTAATGAGGTGTCCGCTCCAGCGGGCGTTAACTAGGGAGAAACAAAAACTTGTTTAAAATTCAAAGACCAGATTCCTGACACAGAGGCGGGGAGTGTTTTGGATGGCCATGAATAGGTGGCAGTTCTCGGGGGATAAGTATCAGTGGTCCAAATCGGCTTTGATTGTGAGAGAGTTTCAGCGCGGATTTAGTGGCACTCACGCAGAAACAATGTGATGACTGTTAGCTTTTTTTTTTGCATGTGTATGGGAGTGGTGTGTAGTCATGCGTGCATGGATCTGATCTGGACGTGTTTGTGTGTTGGTGGGGAGAGAATGGGGTCTGGTTTCATGAAGAAAGGCATCAAAGCGGTGATGGAATTAGGCAGTTTTGCGGGCCAGGGTAACCTTCTGGAATAATTATAGATCTTAATAATGTAAAAACAAAACAAAAAATGTTGTTGTTCGAAAAACGAAAATTCTGTTGTACCACCAAACTTCTACTGAGATAAGTTATAACGCAAATTTCAAAAGCGTCACTGCTCTAATGGCATAAGCCAATTTTTACATTGTTTAGATATCCAGAAAAAAAAAAAAAACCTGTTTCTTTTAAAGTCATTTGGTGACTTACACCATTAAGATCCTATTGGATGATTACATTTTCCTATTAACGCATTTGTATTTCTATAATATTATCTCATAGCCCTCATGCTCAGGAATGCAATGAATGGCCAGCAGCCTATTGGCACAAGTCTGACGTGTGCCATTATCGTAGTGCAGTGACGAAATGCCCATCGAATTGAGCGATACAATAGTTTTGTAGGGTCAGACAGAGTCCCACATTGTAGGGTCTGTATACTGTATGTCGAAACGTACGTTGAATGGCAGACTGTCAACTGAATTGAGCTTTACAGCTACACTGTACGGTCTTTTAGGTTTACAAATACAGTGGGCAGCACTGTATGTTCTTGGGCAGACCTAGAAGATAAGGACGCACCATCTGAGGGTAAAGCGGCCTTGAGCTCCTTCGACGACAGCTTCTTATTTTAACGGACACAAAAGTAATACGTTTTCAGGAATCTGACAGTTGTAATGAAATGTTTGCAACTTTGGAAAATGATAAGATAAGCATGAACTGACTATTATAGACGTTGCAGCAAATCGTCCCCCCAACAATGGCAAGGTTCTGTCTTCACTTTTTGACTGAACGGACCTACACACTCCACACTAGGCCTGCTTCTACAGGCCTTTTTCATTGTGTGTCAAAGTATCAAGGCGGATTCAAGCGGTTTCAGTGTGTAATTTGTAACTCAAAACGAAACAACAACAAAAAAAAAGTCGTCTCTCCAAAAGCTTTGAGCACATGAAACTTCAATTATCAATTTCTCAGAAGTTGACGAAAGGGAGTTTAGAACCTTGTCATTTTAAGGAGACGAATGTATGAAATCACACACGTTTAATAATGTAAGGCTTAACTAACACTTGCATGAATATTTCACCTTTAAAACTCAGTCATCTTTTATCCAAAAGTATCATTGTCACGGGTGAGTCAGTAGTGAATGTTTCTGAAGGTCATTGTGTGTCAAGAAATGGACGTACACGCACGTAAATACAGGTGCAAGAAAATGGGAATAATTATATAGTCGAATACCCCACGACCTAATCGCGAAGTTAGCTCTTGTTTGTTCCAACCCCACTTTTTGAGAAATTCGACGTTAAAATCTTTGCGGTTTTAGTATTATGATAAGGAGTTACAATATTATATGGAAACGGTGAAACAGCTTGATAAGTGAAACAATGCATTTAAACAAAAGTCAGAGTGTGCATATACTATACCTCCTCTACAATTTAAAAGATCTCTATTTTTCAGAAAATGGAGAATGAAGAAACAGGAATTAAGATTGCGAAATGCTACAGGTGTTTATTCCACAATGCAAAAATATGCAAATGCAGAATAACTAATTGACACCTATGGGACGCAGAAAAACAGAATTTGTTTGACTTCTAAGAATGGAGAGCACATGGGCCAGTGTCATGTTTCCTGACTTCCAGCCTGATGGGATCTCTCTGTATTTGCTGGACACCAGTGGCTCCCTAAAAATAAATCAAGCAAAACAAATGGAACAAATTGAACTATCTCTATTTCTATTTAGATATGGTGGTACATAGTGAATGACCGGACCATGCCTCATCTTTGTCCTCTTTTTCTGTCTGTCTCTCTCTCTCTCTCTCTCTCTCTCTCTCTCTCTCTCTCTCTCTCCCCGGAAAGAGTAAAAGGGCAGCAGATCTCGAGAGCAAAACGTTCTCGTTCACGTTCACAAAAAGAAAGAAAGAGAGAGAAAAAAAGAAAGAAAAAAGGAAAAAGAAAGAGAGAATGAAGGAATGAAAGAACAAAAGAAAGAGAATGAAGAAATGAAAGAACAAAAGAAAGAAAGAAGGAAAGAAAGAAGAAAATACGAAGGGATGAAAGAACGAAGAAGGAAAACAGGAATGAAAGAAAGAAAATAAGAAGGAAAGAAAGAGAGAAAGAAAACATTTTTTTCGGTCCATTCGGTAACGCAGTAACATCCCGTGGACTGACCAACCAAACCAATCATGACTGATCTCGCGGGACTGACTGTCATATTATACTATTGTCTGACTCTCTCACAAGTTTCTTTGATCCAATAATGGTCAAGCCTGCTTCTTTTTTTTTTTTTCGGCAAACTTCAGAATGAGAAGTTAAACTCAAGCGAAAAGAACTAGTTGTGTGAAGCAACGCCTGGCGTAAAAAACGGTACAGAAACGATACAATAAAAGCCAAAGGAAAAGGGAAGAGCTATTACAATACCGTTTCTGCATTATTTCTTATGCGAGGCTTTGCAACATACCACTTGTTCTTTTTGTCATATTTTGACTTTGATTCAAACCTCGTGAGACTCCATAGATTTTCTGTGGTGTCTATAATATTTCAGAATGAGAAGACATGGATTCGTACTTCCACAAAAATGAATAATACAAATATAATTATATATATAAAGCAATACAGGACAGACCAAAAGTTACTTCATCAAGATATTCTGGTCTAAGAGGTACCAGCTCTGTTTACGAGGAGAAACAGGTCATTTTGAACATCTGATTTCATTTGATTTTTAATTTACCTGACCTACAATTCATTTGTATGAAATGTCATTGGTGTACACTCGATTTAGTTGAAATATAAGCGAATTAATAATAACATAACATTATAATAGAGTAAAGTTTGGCACAACCTGTATTAATTTTGATACAATTTTTCAAAAAAACAGTATTAAGCCATTTTCTATTTGCGGCCTCTACTAGGGTGCAGCTGAACTTAGAGCCATGGGTTATTTACCAAATGTAACACAATCAAACAGTCTTTTATTCCTTTTTTTTTCCATAAATCCATGTTTTGTTTTGTTTTTTTTCACCAACAGATCAAATGTGATAAATGTTACCTGAACAGATAGAAAAGATAAAGAAATCTGAAAAAAAAAAGTTTAAAAAAAAATTATGGTATAAGATTATTAATCATGTAAAGTAGACAGGCTTTAAAATCAGAATTATGAAATAATCCTTTTACGTCATTTCATGATCAGTGGTTTTGTCTATTAAAGGTCACAAAACACTCTTTCCTCCCCCAAAACGCAACAGTCATCATTTTCCAGCCACCCACTCTGCCCTTGGTGGTACCCGTTCGGTTTTCATTGTATTCCTTTTTTAAATTTTATTTTGCGGTCAATTGGGATGTGGGCGTCTCAGGGGGTGAGGAGAAAAAACAATGAGTGCCAGCATTGTAATGTATTTTTCATCACCAAAGGAGCTCCGATACTCAGCACAATGGCGGGCACTCATGCGCACACATGCCTTCAAATAGAACTCGACTCTCAGCGCGCGTTCATTACAAGAGCAAATAGCACCTGCCACACGGGGCCAAGGTGATTAAAAAGAATTTAAGACAACCTTAAGCCTAAGGTTAAATCTCGAAATCTTTTCTAAAAAAACTTGAACATGGACTTGGCAGTAACTTTGATTTACTTAGTTGTCTGTTTGTTTGTTTTAAAGCAGTCATTGTAATTTAGAGGAATTGAAGTTGCGTTTTTTCCTCCAACAAGTCGTGTGAAGCCTTTATTAATTTTTCGTATTCTCCCCTTTAGGCGCTCACTCAAGATTACTCTGGGTTTTTTGGAGCTTCTGGCCTCTTCCAATTTTTGCCATTCTGTGGTTCAAATAAAGAATGACCAACTTTTTCAGACCCATTATTCACAACAATAGTGTTTCTTCATGTGTACCGACAATTGTGTTCATTATGCAGAGAGAGAACTTAACAACCGAATGATGATTTTTGGGAGAGTATTTTGGATTTTCAGTTGGACGATTCCGGGAACAAACGCGATATCCTTCATTCCTCCACATGCAGATGGGGGCCAAATGTCAACGTTTCAAAATCGCCAATATATTTATTCTCAGCCACTGATTGCATACAGTAGAGTCATTTAGGATGTTGTTTTCTTTCCTATACGAATTGTGCACATTGTGGTAAAGGCACCAAACCTTATATGTGAACAGAGTACTTCAAAATATACAAAATGTGTTATAGAACCACGCTGAGACATCTGAAATAACGCGGCAGGAATCGTTGGAAGTTGACAGAATTTTTTTTTGTGCATGTGGGCGTGTGTAAAACAGGAACACCGCCAAGCCTGCTTACACATTGCACAACATTAGGCAGGAAGAGTAGCTCACACCCCCAAAACAGGACAGCGTGTAACAATCGTTCAGATCAGTAAACAGCCGAGCTAAGTGAAATTTAATATGGCCTATGCCCCCCCCCCCACCCCTCCCCCGAGAATACTTTAAAAAAAAACACCTCTTTTTAATATCATCATTTGGAGTATTGAAAGCATGCAAGGTCACTGCTTGGAGAAAAAAATAATAATCGTATCTTATCATTTGATGCTTTAAACCCATGCAAAGTTATTGAACAAAACAACTCTCATATCATTATTTTGGAACCTGTTTGCCCATGCAATTGTCATAACTGAATTCAAAATGCCAAGCCCCACAGTATGTAAATTACCCCTAGCCAAAATTGGAGTCTCTCGATAACAAGCCTGTGTGATTTGATAAGCCACTTAGTGCAAATAGAAAGTCCAGGGCGTCGAGGTAATTGGAAACGAAACGGCCCCCATTCCTAACCTGGGCCCCATCATCTTAGCAACAATCCACCAACAGAAGAAGACATAAATATCTGGCCAATTTGGTTCAGGTCGGTCCAGAAATTAAGTTTGGCCATGTGGCTGGACACACAGATAGCCACATGACACCATGGTATTTGTAGATTCATGTTCAACCAACAGTTTTGTTTTCCATTCTCAAAGCTGTGTTTTCATGTGTACGGAAACTGAAACGTCAACGAAAACGACAAAAAAAACCTTCAAGTGGTGAAACACAGAGAATCTTTTTCATGCCGTTTCCGTGCACGTGGAAACACTCGTTCTCTTAACTACTTGATAGGTGGATTTTTTTATCATTCCAGTGCTGTTTCCGTTTCCCCACACATAAATTGTAATCCTCGTGAATCTTACAAGGCTGTTATGTTGGAACATGGTGTATATTAAAATTGGATGTTGTTACAAAAGTACGTAGGTCCCTCAAGTTTTTTGCTCTAGATATGTAGGTATTTTAAAGTCTTTTGACACACCAGAGCTAGAGATGTGCCCCGAAATGCTCCTTGACAATAGCCTTAATAAATTATTATTAATTATTCTTTCAGATTTTCTTTGTTTTCCTCCTGTTTTTTTGTTTGAAAGGGATGGGGGCAGGGTTAGGGATTCGATAAAATTTAGAGTTGAGGATAAGGATGGGGTTGGGGATAGTACGTTTCGGTACGCGCCTTTAGTGCAAAAGCGCTTGGGGTGCATACGTACTTATAACAACTGCCATTAAAATTTGCTCATTTCATAACAGCGGTAATTTGTCCTCTTTCTTAACTGCAGGTTACATCGACCCAGCTAGTCCAAGGAGAACACGGCACAAACAAAATGTCCGATTCAGCATGGAGTTACTGTGGTTGATTTCGTTATAGTCATGTCTGTCAAAACTGTAACATTATATTACAGCGAAAATAACGCGACTGACCACGGATACCACAGGGTAGAATAGTGGACAAATTGTTTTTACAGTCATATTATCTGATATATTTTTACTGATCTTGATAGCAGTAAGTGAAGCTACGGTTGAAAAACACGTTGGTCAAGAGGCAAGATGCTCGCCTCACATGCGGAAGGTACCGTGTTCGAATCCCGGTCGGTGCAGGCATGTTGGAATTTTGGGATTTTTCTCATATTTTCCTGTCCCTGATCCCATGTCAGGTAGGATCGAGCATCCAGTCTTCTCGGACAAGGACAAAAAATTCGGAGAGTCCCTGTGCACGTTGCGCACGTTAAAGACACTTTGACAGTTGGAAATGCAGAGCAGCAGGCCGAACATTCCACTAAGCGGGCAAAATTAAAACTGGGCTGCAATCTAAATATCTATCTTTCTTGTCACTTCTGTGCCAAAAGGTGCCAAACCTGGGGGTGACGTTGACGTATTAAGTACAATCAGCTATCATCTAGAATGAACTACAAGTGTTAAAATCAACTGTGTTTTTGTCATCTCGTGACTAGTGAATCAAATCTCGGCTTATGAGCGAGGGGCAACGGAGAATTACGGTACTGATTAGATGAAATTAGACGGAAAAGGTGTTTCATTTGACAGGCAAGAGCTACAGTTCTGGAAGTAAGGGAGTACCGTACTAAGTTCAGTCAGACATAGTCAGATGCTGTCAGACAGGTAGTGCAGATCATAATTTCCTATATTGTTTTAGTAAATCTGCGAAGACCCTATCATACTAAGTCCGGTCAGACACAGTCAGATGCTGGCAGACAAGAAGTGCACTAATAATTTCCCATATTTTTTTTAGTAAATCCGAGAGTCGAGGACACTTTCATACTAAGCCCGATCAGACGCTGTCAGCTTCTGCCGTTATTTCTTTGGGGTACGCTTCGCTGGCAGCATCTGATTATGTCTGACAGGGCTTAGTATGATATCCTCCTAACCTGGAGGGTTTGGTCTCAGTTTTTCTTGAAAAGCTACTCAGCGTAAAGTCATGAAACATTCGGAGATGATTAAAAAATGGAATAAGCTGGGTTTTTAGGGAATGATTTCGTGGATAAATTGTTCTGAATAATAAATAGATAGGAAACAAGATTTTGTAAAGTTGTGATCTTCCTTTGCAAATTGGTTCAAGAATCGGATTAACCACTAAGGGAGATCTCATACTAAGCACATAACAACAGCACAGTCAGCTGCTGGCAGACAAGAAGAGAACATTATAATTTCTTATATTTTCTTTACAAATCCGGGAAGACCTTATCATACTAAGCCCGGCCAGAAACGATCACATTCTTGGGTGTATATTTTGCTGACAGCAACTGGCTGTGTCTGGCCGGACTTAGTATGATACTTCCCTTAGTGAAGGTACAGCATTTGAAAGACTAAAAGTAACCAGCCTGGGTTAAACATGAAAAGTAAGTCACTGATTAAGAAGTGACATAAAATGAGACACGCAAAAGAGTTCATCTCAAAGTCACGCCTGGCATGTCACATGATCCAGACCTCGAATTCAAGAGTACCCACGAACTGCGAAATGAGCACATGAAATTATCTTAGCAAAATAACGCCATTCAGGTTTTGTTACTAATTAGAAATTGGGATAAAATTAGATAGCGATATGAAAAAATTCATTTGACAGGCAAAAATTTAATCGGCATATCACACAATCGGTTGAGGAATTAAAGTGAAGATAATTATAGCGTATCGAATCATCAAGATAACTGTGACTGCGGCAAATAACTGTGATGAATCATGTGACTGCTTCGTGACTGTGTCACTAATGAAAATGAGATGTAAATTAAGGCCGGTTTTAGATAGGGCTTCATTTTTCACTTTTCATTTTTCTCTCTTCAATTTTCACTTTTCACTTTTCATTCTTCATTTTCTTGATCGTTTACATTGATGATTCACTTTTCACTCTTCATTTTCTTGATCGTTGGGGTTCTCCCCAACACATTATATACACATGGTCTTAAAAACTTAATAATCATATAGTATTTAGTATCAAACCACACTAGAATTTAATGAGAAATTCGATTCTGAACTCAGATTTTGACTTTGTGACAAAAAGTGTGTTTGAAATTAAAGAAGCCACGCCCCCTCCTCTCTTCATTCCACACTAGAAATGAGCAAGTTCATTCTTGTGGTCAGGAGGGCTATTCACTTATTCATCGATGAAGGATGAAGGGTGAAGAGTGAAGAATGAATCTCCGTCAAAAGGTCCCTCGCTTTTTCTGTATTGCCATTGACGTTTCCTTCGTGAAGAATGAATAATGAATAGTGAAAAGTGAAAAATGAAGCCCTATCTAAAGGCGGCATAGGCAGTGAATTCATTCAAATCTGCTTCGCATTTAGCACATAGTCCAGCTCAGAAATAACAGCACGTGAAGGTATTGTCAAGTTACAGAAGTAAAATGATAAAGACTAAGAGTAGTTCTCGACACACGTGAACATGTTACTGATCAGAAAACGTGATATAAACAGACAATGAAGAAGTTCATTTAACTGAAAGGCAAAACAATTTAATCTGCGTCTTTTAATCCAACTGAGGAAAACAACTGAAAATACAGCCCAGAGATTGGCAACCTCTCTGCTTTGGCTGGCCGGATTGCACATTAATGATTCGTCTTTTGACCAGATAAATGAAAAAAAAAAAAATTGAAATATGAAAATTATTTCCTTAAATACATTTACATTACCTTTAAATTTTGCCACAAATTAGTGAATCAACTCCTTTAGGAAATTATCTTTGCCAGTTTTTGTTTTGGAACAAAAGGGAATCCGGGTGCACTATTGCACGACGAAATGAGATCACATTAAATGGTAAAGAGTTCCATTCGAAAAACAAAGCTGCACTTTACATAATACCCTTTTGGAATGAAATTAGGGAAAGACGTATTGAGTGTTATGATAGGCTTGATTAAATACACGGCTCGTGACAAAAGCCACTGCTTAAGAAATGCGATAAAACTGGATGAAAATAATGTACTAAGACGCTCAAAGACAAAACTTCATGTTACATTATACACTTCCGGAATTAAATTAGGTAAAGAATCATTGAGTCTTATGGTAGGCCTAAATGATAAACGGCCCGTGACAAAAGCACTCCGTTATTGATTATGACATGCTACAAAACTGGAAGAAATGGAGGAAGGAGTAGCAATAATTATTGTAAGACAAAACCTCATGTTACGTTATTCAGGTCGGGAATCTAATTGGGTAAAGACGTATAACTTAATAGATTGTAAATAATGGACTTTGGGGCGTGCAAAATACAATTAGAACTGGTTGTGAGGTGAATTTATATTAGAAAGTAAAAAGTTTCATTTGATAAAGGGGGGATGGGGCTAAAACTAATGTCACATATCCCCTTTAAGAAATGTTAGTGAAGACACCATAAAGAGCTTCATTTGAAAGGGAAAGAATGATACTCCACCCCAGTCGCCTCGTTTTTCCAATAAACTCTATACGGTACATTTTCCCCTTTTCAAATGAAGCTCTTTACAATACAATTCCCCCTTTTCCAATGAAGCTCTTTACGATACATTTCCCCCTTTTACAAATGAAGATCTTTACGATACATTTCCCCCCTTTTCAAATGAAGCTCTTTACTATATATTTTCCCCCTTTTCAAATGAAGCTCTTAACGGTACATTTCGCCCCTTTTCAAATGAAGCTCTTTACAATACATTTCGCCCCTTTTCAAATGAAGCTCTTAACGGTACATTTCGCCCCTTTTCAAATGAAGCTCTTTACAATACATTTTGCCTCTTTTCAAATGAAGCTCTTAACGGTATCTTCACTCGCTTTTCTGAGAGAGCTAGGATAATATTAGGTGAAATACTACCCTACCCCCAACTCCCTTTAAGAAAAAGGAGTGTAGATATCATAATATTATTATGGGAGCAACTCAATACAGCCCGACGTGTGGCATGCAAAACTGGTTTACTTCAAATAAGTGATCGATTGTCTTGAAGTGTTGGAAAACTCGTATAAATTCCAGAGAAAATTACCGTTAATAGCCCGTTTGAAGACAAGTGCTTGAATGTAAACTCTTGACACACTTCATACACAATAGAAAGTGACATTTTTGTGTCATAGACATTCGTTAACAATGCTCGGATGTTTTACCAGTTTCAGAGTCTCCCGACCTTAGTTTTTCTTTGGTTCAACTCCACTTTTTTTGCACTACTGAGAAAATTCAGCGTCAAAAGTTTTGCGGATTCAGTATTATGAAAAGGAGTTAGAATAAATCGGGCCTGTGAAACAGCTTGATGATTGCCACACAACATGTTAAGCAAATGTCAAAGTGTGCATTTGTTATACCTCTTCAACATACTAAAAATATCTTCAATTTATTTTTCAGAAAATGGAGATCGATCTAAAAAAAATAATTGAGGTCGTCATCTCTATAAATAACAAAAACTGCTAGTTGGAAAACTGGCTCGAGGAACTTCGAGACAGCCATAAACACAAGAGACATACTCTTTTACCTAAATTCATTTTTAGAAAATTAAATGAGTTTTGGGTGAATCGAAATGTGGTTCATTATTGGTTCATTATTGCCCGGTAAGGACACTTTTCAAAGTTGAGTCCTACCTATTCCATGTCATGTAATAAAATTATAGTCGAACATGCCCAGGTTTTCGTGGCCGTGTTTGGTAAAAAACGCTTTTTCTTCCGGTGCGACATTCCGAAAGTTTGGCTGCACTTTTCGGTGCAGCATTAACGTATCACGGTGTAAAGATGAATTTGTCATCCCCTTTTCCATTTGCTTTTGATTGTACCGTTTCTGTTTTATTTCTTAACCGAGGCTTTGCTACACACGGCTTTTTTTCTTTTTGCCAAATTTGACCAAGCTTCAAGCCTTGCTGAGAACCCGCAGATTTTCTGTGTGTGTTTTTAAAAAAAATATTAATTGTAAAGGCTAATGCGAATCTAAATGCCTAGGAAGTTGGATTTTACGAATATTTTATTAGCCCCAGCTGTTCCACGTGTTAAGAGTTAAACATTGAAAACCGAAGACAGTCATGAGGCGCCATGACACTTTTAGGTCCGTCAGGAACTCAAGCATAAATAAACAATAAAAATAAATACATAGAACGTATAAAAAAAAAAAAAGAAAGCAACAAGTAATAAGATTCTCTCTCACATACCTCTTATATATTATCTGTCAGTTTATTCCATCTGTCTGTTGAAAGCATTTCCCTCCCAGTAAAAAATAACGGCAGAAAGGGGCGACGGCGAAAACATCCTTACTAGTTTTTTTTTTTTTCACTTGCACAAACATGAAATCTTTTACAACTGTTCTACAAGAGGCAATAAAATATAATTAAGTTCCCGGTTTTAAGCACGTGTCAGCCGAAGTGCAGCACTCTTAAAGAGTTAGAAGATGGTAGGGTTGACAAAGTGGGATAATATTCATATCACACTAGATATCAATAACACGTACCCATCTCTACCAGGCCCACCCCATCCCTCTAAACTACATGCCCACACACATTCAGGGGATGCCACTATACACGGTTTAACTCGTGTAATTCAATGTTTGATGTTCTTACAACTACGTACGTCCTCCAAGGTTTTTGCGCTAGGGATACATAGTTTAAAGCCTTTTATGACTCCAGAGCTAGAAAGTTCCCCCCGAATTGCTCTAACAACAGCCTTAATTAATAATTAATTAATTATTCTTCCACATTTTTGTTTGGCTGTTTTCCTCCATTTTTTTTTTTTTTTTTGCTTCAAAGGGTAAGTGGCATGGTTAATTAGGGATTATATAAGATTTAGGGTGGAGGATTTATAAGGACGGAGTTAGGGATAGGTACATAATATATATACGTACGCGATCTTAGCCCAAAAACGCTTGGAGAGAGTACATACTTACAACAATAGCCTTAGAATCTATGAACCTTTCTGATTCTCTGTTTTCTGTAATAAGTTGCTGCACGTTACTTGATAAGCACAGTTGCTGTAAGAGAGACGTTAGTTTTAAGACGATCTCTCAGCATTATTTAAAAATAACGTCTTCTATTCCAAGGATGTAGGCTGTATTTAATTAAAGCAAATGTACACCATCTTCTCCCCAAGTTACTGCTACTGCTACTGATCCCATAATCCACCCGGATCGTAGGGGCGCTGCATGACAGACAGCCTCGTCAGGTCCCTCCACTTTTCGCGATTGTTTGCAAGCGCCTGAGTTTGGGCGAAGGATTTCCCGGTCCACTCCGCAATGTTGTCAGTCCACCTCTTCCTTTGCCTTCCTCAAAGTAAAAGTATAATAATAATATCTATAAAAAAAAATTACATGTTAGTGATATCACCATGTCCAGCACCACGATTATGTTCCCTGTAAGACATTAAACGAAGACCACCAGAGAAGCCAAGAGTTTGGAAGCTTTCAAGAAACAGCTCAAAACAATTTTATTTTCATCATACTTTGAGCAATGAGTAAAATCCCAGCTTGGCATCTGTGCGTGTGTGCGCGCGCATGTGGGTATGTGGGCGTTGTATGTGTGTATTCATTGTGGTTGTGTGTGTGAGCTTTTATAAGGGTGTTTCTGTATGCTCCCTTCTATTTTAATTAAGAGTACCATGTTTGATTTTTGTAATTGTTTTACCCATGTATGTTGATAATAATATGTTGCTTCTGTAAAGCGCATAGATCATTTTTAATGGATATGCGCTATATAAATGCCATCCATTATTATTATTATTATTATTATTTTTATTATCAGAATCTATCTGACGCTGATCAGTTTCAATAAAAACGCATTACTGCCAATATCAAATTTCGTGCGTTTTACGCTAATAACAGTTACTGTAGGATTAACATGTCCAAAAGTCCAACATAAAACACAATCGTTTCAGGGGAAAAAATAATGTACTGTTGTGTAGTAATTGGCTTGCAGTAGTTTAGAGCTCAAATCCAGACGCACGTACGCACACAAAAAATGATGTGCTCTAAAGGCCTGTTTACACTGGTAGGTTTTAGGAATAGAAAAAAGGAATGGCGGGACTGTGTGGGAAGAACTCTCCTGGCGTTCCGTCCTTTGTTTTCCGATTTCCCCCCTTCGAAACGTTGTTTGTTTACACTGGTCCGTGTTGTGAATGAGAAGCGATGCACATCGTTTGTTTCGGTCATGTTTCGAAGAGGGGGGGGGGGGGGATCGGAAAAACAAAAGACGGAAAGCCAAGAGAGTTCTTCCCACACAGTCCCCCATTCCTTTTTTCTACTCCTAAAACCTACCAGTGTGAACAGGCCTTAAGACGCTGGATTAACACGAGAAACAGGATTAACGTAATTATTGAGGTCTATTCATCACTCTCCCACAGATACAAAAAACGTAATCCTCGAACCACTGAGACCAAAAGAGGCATCATTCACTTACAAAGAAAACAGTTCCAATCCATTCAGTGATGATGTTCCTCACTTGTCCCTGTGTCCAGGCCAATATTGTTCCACAGTTTAGGTTCACCAATAGAAAAGGCCTTTTCCACTAAGCGACAGCTGACTGTGGGTGTCTCAATAATGATGAAATAATGAATGAATTTTTTTTTTTTTTAAAGAAGAAAAAAAAAACCACCAGCAAACAAGAAAAACGATAAAGCCTTCACAACATCTAGACTAAAGCTGGATTTTCATATCTACAAAAACTGAAACAGCAAGGAGAATGTAAAAAAAACAAACTCTTCTAGTAGTAAAACAGAAAAAAATATTTTTATTGGCATGGGAAACCCATTTCCGTACACATGGAAAAAACTCAATCTTTTTACTCCTTGGTGAATTCTTGATATTTCCTTTTTCCGTTTCCGTTTCCCTTCTCATGAAATTCCATCTTTAGACGCCCTCCTACGGTAATTCTCATACAGCCTCTGCTACTG
The DNA here is from genome assembly GCA_963931925.1 of Onchidella celtica. NCBI lineage: Eukaryota > Metazoa > Mollusca > Gastropoda > Systellommatophora > Onchidiidae > Onchidella > Onchidella celtica. The sequence goes on from OZ007570.1 coordinate 46,714,445, forward strand.
ATGCATTTTCCCCTTAGACTTTCAGTCAGAAGATTGACAATGAATAGCATCATTAATTTGGAATACAAGCAGTGTTAACGAGTGTAACCTGAAGACGACGAGGATCACTTCAATGTTCTCGGTAACAAAACATGGATTATGTGCAGGAAGGTGATATTCAAACAGCTTTCATTAAAAAAAAAATAAGATAACATAAAAATCACTTTATTATTTCATGAGGGAAATTCTCTTCCACAGAGCGTTTAAGAGTTAATGTTACACACATCTTACTCATAAATCGCATAGACATTATTACGTCATAACTCAATAAACTCAATAACAAGCATACATGAAGTGACATGAAATGAAATACGACACACATTTAGCAATAACGTCTAGTTGAGGCAAACTGTGGAGTTCAACAACGATCTTCTGTATCTTTTCTTGCTTGCTTTGATGTGTGTTATTCTGTTGCTTTTGGATAATCTAGAAATTGGATGAAACAGGGGATGGTGACTGGAATTAGGTTAGTGTTTTTTAAAGTGATCACTAGAAGTTCTTTTGTTTCTCGGGGGCCTCAACCGAAGGCGATGGCTCCCTAGGCTTGCTTTCATTCTTACTGTTTGCTGGTTTTTTATTCTGTTTATTATTCTGTCTGTTGTTCTGTTTCTTGTTCTGTGTGTTGTTCTGTTTCTTGTTCTGTGTCTTGTTCTCTGTTCTGCTGGCTGGCATCCTCAGAGTTCTTGTTTGTATTTCTTGTTGGTAGTTTTCTTGAATGATAGACTTAAAAATGCATTTATCAGATGCATAGTAATGAAATAATTTTATGATTAACTTGTATAGCGCTCAACCCCCCCCCCTCCGCAAAAAACAACAACAACAACAGGATTAACATAAGATCAAATTACCATGCTCCCACTCACACTCATTAACAAACACATGATCTACCCTCATCCTCAAACCTCTGAGACCAACAAGGGACATCATTCAGTTTCAATGAAAACAGTCCTAAACAATTCAGTTTTGAGGCTATTTTTAAATGTGACGATGTTTTCACTTGTCCTAGTGTCAATGTCGCGATGTGGGTTACATGGGGATATTTCGACTGACACTCTTTCGAGGTCCGCTCCCACAATCGACGAACACACAAAAATAAATACTTGCACTCTAAAAACTAAATAAATCAATTGCTTTCAATTTTAGCAGAACTGTAGGGCAGTTTAATTACAGGAATTAATGTAACAAATATAATTATAAATATAAATATCAATTCAAAGGCAACTGAATCTAACTAATGGAACTACAGCTTTTATAAAGACTAACGAATTCAATCTAACTACTTGCAGGTCATATGAGTTATATGGCAAATAGAATCCGCGCACGTGGCGACGGATCTAACAGTTTAAATTCTATTAATTCAATGAGACATGTTAGGATATGGACATTTCCTCTAGACACGCCATGGAGAATGCTTGTACAACCATGCGTTGTCTGGCGGTAGCTCTGAAACTGTCTTCAAAAGTAAGTAGAACGGTTCACTTTCATCATTACAAATTAGTATGGACTCTCACCATGCGGCCCTCACTGGGAGTGAGAGCGCTGGATGTAAACGCTGTGGGTTTATATCAAACCAAGTAGCTTAGGCTCTGGAGCTTTAAATCAGGCCCCTCACAATGGACTGCTCAACTGCGTCTCTATGTCTCTCATCTGGCTGAGGACTATCGCCGTCCACCTCGTAAATGGATTTTCTACATGTGGCCCAGAACTAAGTTCTGTATGGCCTTAAATACTGGACTGCATCTGCAGCTTACCGTCTAATTCCTGGATTGTGGTTGGTGCAACCACTTCTAGCTCAGCTGCCGAACTGAGTTATTTTAAGTAACAGCCCTACGCAACGACCTTGGGTCGACATCAAAGGTCGAATTACTTCAATACAATATAATATACATTTTATAGCAATAAATTCTTAACATGTTCAAAACCCCGAGCTTTTACTCTGGATCACGGTATTTTCTGTACGTCAACAGACGTCTCAATAACATTTAATTCCTACTCACCCCTTCCCTCTTTACTAAACCTAGTTCAAAACACGAGATACAACAAGTGCTCAGTCATGCACACCTACGCTGTCCGTCTATCCTTCCCCACATCTTCTGTCTATCTATTATAAAAAAAACTGTTCAAAACAACTTGTTTACGAGACCAAGTTATGCTGGCTCGCACAATAATTACGTTTGTAAAAATTACTCACTGCTCTCTCACAAAAATTTAGTCAGTGGAAACATTTATGAATTAAATCTGTTCTTGACAGTCAACGCTCATGTTCGTCCACAATTTAGGCCCACCAATAGAAAAAGCCTTTTTACCAAGCGACAATCTGATTGTGCGTGTCCAGAGAAGTTTCGCACGAAGAAAAAACAATAGGGAATAGGCAAGTAGACAACGTCATTGGAATTACCAGTTTGCATTTTTTTTTTTGGTGACATTGACGCTCGGTAAATACGCGCCAACCGATTGATTCCAACCGGTCGACTTCATTCAGACCTGTGTTTGACTTCGGGATGAGTCAAAATTGGGAGTAGCAGCGAAATAATGCACGCCAAAAGAGGTTATAGCTCCTGCGTTGGTGATGTTTGGTTTAGCCTCCCTTTAAAACAATGACACTGCGGCCGTCCCTTCGGGAAAACCGAATGTTATGAGTCTTTGATTGGTTTACGCGGACTAGGCGAGGTTTGGACAAATAAATAGATAGCAAGTGGAAAAAAAAAGGACCAGTCGATATATTAGTGGTACCAAGTGCCAAGTGCCAAACCGGTTATTATATCCAACCGGTGAGGGGGAGTGGAGGGTTGGGGGTTGGGAGAGAGATCTATGGTAACGATGTCAAATGCTAGTCTGTCTGTGTGTGCGGGGGAGGGGGTAGAGACAGCAAAGGATTCCTCATTAACGAAGTGAGATCAGCAACCACTAGTACTAAAGCTGTCTCTCTCAGTTGTTAAAAAAAAAAGTTAACGTAAAATAGATAGATGAAATTTTAATTTTATTTACCCAGAAACTGGAAATTTGGGTTTACAGGACTTGCAAGAAGTTATAATCAAACACATAGAAATAGACGAAACTGGTCAACTCGTGATTTACTTTTGGTGGGGGGGGGGGTGTTCCACTTCCATCTCTCAGTTGGTAGAGTTTGTTCATTTCAAATAGTTCCATAAGCCAAAGTGGGTCAAGCTGAAGAGTACTCAGCCTGATATCACTGATTTTAAAAAAAAGGGGGGGGGGGATTGGTTGTTACTTATCAGATTTTTTATCTTTTTATAAATAATGAATTATATGTATGGATTTGTCACGATACTCACAGACAACAAAAATAATTATCTGATTTTCCTTATTTTCACTGTGGACAACAGGTCTTCCTATGGTTTCGATGGCTTGCCTTACTCTGGTGTGGACCTCCAAGTTGGTAATGTGGTCTTTGTATGAGATGCCAAGGATCTTGCGGAAGCACCTCGTCTTTAATGCATGGAATCCTTCTCTCAAGTTCAGTTGTCAGAGTCCACGTCTCACAGGCATAGAGGAATATAGCAATGACCAGGGAGCGCATCAGTCTGATCTTGGAACTGACTGTTCACATGAAGATGAAAACCTACCAGTGCTCCTTGCACCAAAGTACACAATTGTTGAACACCTTTGAATGTTTCGTTCCGTGTAAATGTCGCGTGAGGTCAGAGAATAACAATATATGTATAGAAAGATCTCACTTCCGCCAAATCGCGAAACTAGGTCATTGCGGTAAACAAGAATTGAAAGAGACCACCTTCACCAAAGTTAGTGTGCATTGTCTGCTTACTGTGGTTTATTCATATTTTTGGCCTGATTGAAACAAATTTAGAGCCGCTTGTAAGCTCGTACGCCCCGTCGAAATGCACAGACGGGTATTGTTTACTGCAGCGACCTACTTTCCACTAGATGCTAACAGTGGTTTGGAGGCGCCTCCTGTGACTCGCAGTGCAAATCGGCCAATAGTGAAACCTTTCTATACATACATACTCTCTGGTGAGATTTAATGTGAAGTATGAACCTACGAAAAACTTGAAATTAATCCAACAGCAGTTTCCGAGAAAATCGATGTTGATTCCGCTTGTTTTAAAAAAGGCGCACTAAAGTATTTCTAGTTTGAGAACCATATTTAGCGATCTAATTTTTTTGTTTTAAATCTAATTTTCACTCTAACTGTCCATTAAATTGCTTGTTAAAAAAGGACAAAAATAATGGATGTTATTGTTGATTGCATGCTCAGCTGGTGCGTTTAGACCGTGGAACAGAAAACGAAATAATCAGTCTTAATGTGGTTATTGTATTAATGTTGTTCCGCAGACAGTAATTATAGGTGCCAAATCGCTTAGAAGCACCAGACCGTTCAGATGAATCCCATTTAAACTATAATGGCATTGTACCGAACTGACGTCTGGAATTTCGTTTGCACTTTTGTTGTTGCACTTGTTGTCTTTTGTTTTGTTTTGTTTTGTTTTTGGAGGGGGGAGGGGGGTCGAGAGGTCGATAAATAGGCATACGCCGTATTATGCCTCCGAGTCTTGACAATACTGACAAAATAAAAACTCAACATCCGCCAGTACTAAGTCTTTTATCTGTATCTGTCTGTCTTGCTGTCTGTCTGTCTATCATTTTTTTTCTGTTTGTCTGCTTACCTGTGTATCTGTCTGCCTATCTGCCTACCTGTGTATTTATGCTGTCTGTTGCCTACATGTCTGTTTGTCTGTCAATCTGCCTGCCTGTCTGTTTTGTGTATCCGGTCTGCCTGCCTGTTTGTTTGCCTGTCTCACTGTCTCCTGTCCACCTGCCTGCCCGCCTGCCTTCTCTGTCTGTCTATCACTTTGTCTGCCTGTCCCCGCAGGTTAACTTACAGGCGACAATGTTAGCCACTCCCTTAATATAGTTTTTATCCCTACAGCACGCCGAGTTTAAACAAAAATAAATTAATTCTAAAAAAAATAAAAACTAAAAGAAAAAATTAGGACGGGCTTTTCTTTTTCTAGTAAATTCTATTCCATTCTCTGGCTCGGCTATTGATTAAGCTGGTGGTGAGAACCTTCTTGTGGGTTTAGTGAATTATTTCCTTCATCATCCATATCAGAGCGGCGTTTTTTGTTTTACAACTAATCTAATTTATACTTTAAGATACCCCTTTCCCCCTTCCCCCTTCCCCCCCCCCTTTTTTTTTCTTTTAATTTGAGGAGGTAGAGGTGGAGGAGGAACATTCTCCAGAACAATATCCACGGTAAAAAAAAAACAAGAACACACACACACACGCACGCATACACACACACACACCAAAAAAAGCAACCAACCAAAAAAAAAAATGCCACGCTGGAACTAAATTACACGAAAGATTTGAAGCATATTATATTTGAAGCCATCAAATGATGTTATGAACTAAAAAAACAAAACAAAAAAAAAATGGTTTGGGAGAGGCGTGGTACGTACGTGTAAAAACAAGATCTATGATAAATTAATCCTGTGTCTTTTTTTCCTTTTTCTCTTTAATCTACAGTCGTGCGTCAGAAGGCGATAGATGTTGTGAAAGTTTTTTTTAGTTAGTCTTATCTTATCCTCGCTAATACACAAAAACACTGCCCGTGTTTAATTTTATGAGGAAATTCCACCGGTCGCCAAAATTGCTTTACAGTCTACATCTAACATATCAAGAACACAGCAATTTTGTCACGAAACTATAGGGAAAAAGAAAACAATGTTAAGAAATAATTATTTCACGATCATAAAACAAGTCCAAGTAAAAGGTCTTTCACACCAGCTACTTTTCGCAAGTTGACTTTAAAAACTGATGGATACGAAATTCTGTAGTAATCAGTGGCGGATCTACTAGGAAACGAATGAAGCTTAAGCTTTAGGACCCCTACTTCCGGAGGGTCCCAACTTCCGGAAGGACCCCTACTTCCGGAGGGTCCCAACTTCCGGAAGGACCCCTACTTCCGGAGGGCCCCAACTTCCGGAAGGGACCCTACTTCCGGAGGGGCCCTGAAGAAACGTTTATTAATAAGTGAATGTTGGATGTTTTCTTATTGTAGCTACTTATGAAGGGGCCCCATAACAGTTCAAGCTTTAGGGTCCCCAAAATGTAGGCCCGCCACTGGCAGCAAGGCACTGAGATAATATTAGAACTGATGTATGGTGACACATTACTAACGTACTTTGACAAAACGCCTTTATTTCGAAAACACAGTTCCGGGACGATTGCGATTTAGTTTTGCGATCTGTTAAAAAAGAAGTATAGAACAATTATTAATACATTATTCAATGTACAGCAATAAAATGAACATGTTTTCAATACTTTGTGAAGTTTTATTGATGTGGGTGTGAAAATCAATGATTCTATTAGGAAAAAGGCGTTCTGTCGAAGGAATTCACTATAGTTCTCAGAAGCAGAGCTACCGTCCTTTTCATATTAAGACGCCTAACATGTCATCACCTTAGCCCGCCAAGATACATTATCATTGCAGAAACACAAATATGCATTTTAATCATGCCATCGGAGATGTCCTTAGAGGAAGAGCAACGGTATTTTTCATGAAAAAGCGTTTATCGTAGTTTGACGTAAAGCTCCCCGTGGTGTAGAACCTTTTCAGAAATAAAATTTTAACTGTCTTGATATCGCGACCTTAGTTCTTATCTGTTCCAACTCCACGTTGTGCACAACTGAGAAATTGGAAGTCAAAGGTTTGCAGCTTTAGAAGGAGTTGGAATAAGTCGGAATTGTGAAACAGATTGATAAGTGCCATAACAAGCTTTTAAAGAAGCATCCAAGTGTGCATTTGTTATGCCTCTTCTATACTAAAAAGATCTCCAGTTTTTTTTTTTTTCAGAAAATGGAGACAGAGCAAACAAAAACGAAGTCGAGATATGTCATCTGAGACACTGGGCTATTTTCAAAGTTAGAGCGACAGTTCTGTTAATAATCAAGCAACCAGTGTAGTTTCACTCTAGCTGGTCTAGGTACAGAACCATTGCAGAGAGAATGTCGTTAGCAACACGTAGCCTAATTACAAAGCCAAAGAGAGAAAATACTGGGTTGTGCTCAGTGTTCAGCATTGACTTTTTCAGTAAAATACTCTGCGCACCTAACAACAGCAACTTGCAGAAATAGAGCAATGCCTGTGTCATTTGTCATAGGACCTTTCAGAGATGTCGATGAAAGACTCATTTGGCCTGAGTTAAGAGTGCAACATGTATTGAAGCGCAGGATCGGAAATGACTTCTTTGTGGGTCAACAGGCAATCCCGACAAATTAGTAAAAGATGCCATCTAGTAGTCGCAGGACGAGGAATGAGAGAGACAAGTTTACTTCCTACGCATCAATACCAGAGCCTTGCCGAGAAGGGAAAGTCCGTTGTACCAAGGGTGGGTCGATACTGTACAAAAGGTGTGAGTACGAGGCAGCATCATTTGACATTTAAAGCAAGCCATCATCTACAGATAATATATTATGATACTAGTTACTAAAGTAAGACGAAGAATTGCAAATAATATCAAACAACTAAGTGAAGGTCTAATCTAAGGACTCTATGATCAAAATGTAAACGAAAAGTTCACCTGGAATATAGATCTACTTTATTTTGGTTGTTGCTAGGGCATCAGTTTAAAAAAAAAATCTTTTGTATCTATTCAGGTAACATTTATTTTTAACATTTGTGTGATAATTTGGTGAAAAAAAAAGTACTTTTGTGAAAAAGAAACAAAAAACTGATTGTGTAATATTTGGTAATATTTATAGCTATAAGTTAAACTGCACCCTGGTAGAGGGTGCAAGTAGAAAATGGGTAAAACAATAAACAGTTGAATTTTTGTTAGAGGCTTTATGTTATTGAGATATCGTCATTAATATGGCATCTGTAAGCCAGATAAGTAGCGCAAAATCTGTTTGCTAAGTTAACCTAGGCTATTATTGAAAGTCAAGTGCTCCTTGCAGTGGACCTTAACAATGAAGAAATGCGACGCGCAAACTTCTTTCGTGACCAATTTATAATTAGTTCAGTTTGGAACCGAAAATTTTATTCCACAGTTCTATAATCTTCCCGCTGAAAGATTTGGAGAAACATCGATAACTAATTTGTATAGTTTTAGGGAAGAAACAAGAAATGTCTGTCATCCATACTGAATAGGCTGTTGTTACCTGTACGCGGTCGACAGGCGTTTAGAACTAGGGGCATGTACGTAAACGCACATATCCCCGACCAAGTTCTTATCCTCAACCCAAAATCTTATCGAATCCCTCTAACCATGTCCCTTACCCTGTCAACTAAAAAACAGGTGGAAAACAAAAAAGGAAATCTGAAAGAATAATTAATTATGGTTGTTGTTAGGAGTATTCCGGGAGGAACTCTATAGCTCTGGAGTCACAAAAAGCTTTAAAATATTTACCCCTAGCGCAGAAAGACTTGGGGACCGGACGTACAAGTAACAACAATCTACTGAATAAAACCTTACAGTTCTGTGGACAATTCCCCCCCCCCCCCCCCCCCCCCCAATTGTGCAGAAAGCGCAGTTGGCACGAACGAGAACTAAGGTCATGATGTGTTGAACATGTTCAACTGAACTTAGAAAAATGTTTATAACTATAGAATTAATTTAAATGATTGGCACATTCAAGAAAACACGATTTTGCACAAAACTTATCACGAAAAGCCTTAGACGATATGAATGTATGCTCGAAAGATTATCGATACAAATATACCGGTGACAGGTCCACGCATTCAGTTTGCTTTTGGGAGTTTGAGGATCAGCAAAGATACTAGAGATAGAATAAGATGAGACAGCTAGTGGTTTTAGCGTGCACAGCACCTCCACCTAGCGAACAGTGGAGTATTTTACAAAGCCAAATAGGGAAAATATTGAATTTTCTTCACTGTTCAGCTATCGCCGTAGGCCTTGATTGACGTCACTTACTTTGTAATTATAATTTCAATTGCTGGATTAAAGAGCAGCAGGCGGAATTGCGCGATGAGCGTGCTAAAGATAGAGAGCGAGAAAAAGAGGCTCAGCAGCAGGAAAAAGAGGCTCAGCAGCAGGAAAGGGAGTTTAAGTTAAAGGAGTTAGAAGATAAGCAGCAAGAGAGAGAGGCTAGGGATAAGGAACAGGAGAGAGAGGCGCGAATAAGAATCGCCGAGTTGGAAATCAAGAAGAATACGCCAACGGAAACAGTTGAGCGGCAGGGGCAAAACAAAAGTGGTGTTAGAATTAAGCTGCCTACGTTCGACGACCGGAAGGACGACATAGACGCCTTCCTTTACAGGTTCGAACTGAACGCACAACTGCAATGGGGGGAGAATAAACAATTATGGTCCACGTACCTGGCTTCCTTGTTGCAGGGGCGAGCGTTAACCTACTTTAAAGAGCTACAGCGCGAAGACGTACATGATTACGATAAGCTGAAGTCTTTGCTGCTTCGCCGATTTGCGCGTACGGAGGAATATTTCCGGGAGCAGTTTAGGCGAGCACGTGCGGATACCAGGGAGGACTTTGCTGCCTTCGTCGCGAGACTGGCAGAATATTTCACGAACTGGGTGGACTTGGCGCATGTGGGCGCGGATTTTGCTAAATTGAAAGACCTAATGATCCGTGACCAGCTGTACGCGTCGTGCCATAAAGATCTGGTGGCTTTTCTGAAAGAAAACGAACCCGCGACGGTGCAGGAGGCGTCTAAGTTGGCGGAAGCATACCGTACGGCACATCCGTCCAAACCAGTCGCGAGGGCGTACGTACAGGATGCTGGTTACGTCGCCGTGGTTGAGGGGTCGCCGGCAGGACATAAAGACAGGTCGCGTCAGCGTGGTGCCTATAACGGGCAAGCCCAGGGGCAACGTAGGGGGTATCACCAATCACCTGCATATGGATCCGGTAAGTTTGACCGAGCAGGAGGGTTAGGTCGCGGTAATGGCCGAGGGCGATTTGTGACCTTTGCCGATGACCGACGGCATAGGGACTTTAGTTCCGGTCGCGATGGGTCACGGGGACCCAGGGCTAGCGGAGCACAGGGAGCGGAGTGTTGGACTTGCGGACGCGTAGGTCATTTTTCACGCGATTGTAGGGCCGCGAAGTGTTGGAACTGCGGCAGAGCAGATCACATCAGCGTGAATTGCCCTGCAGGTAGGATAGCGGCGAACGTGGATGACAATCGCAGTGGCTCCAGTCCATGTTCCCCTTATAAATTTCATCATGCGGCCGCGTGTGTTACATCGGACAACGAAGGCGGACAGTATTCTAAGTGTCCCAGTTGTGAGAAGTTATTATCTTCCGGTGTTTTACCTTGTGGGAGAAAGATCCCCGTTATAAATTCATGTCATACAGGAGGTGGTCTTAGGGTTTATCCGGGGTTTGTTGGGGACGAACCGGTCTCGGTTTTACGAGATACAGGATCTACCGTTGTGGGAGTGCATAGGGACTGCATTCGGGATTCACAGCTTACAGGTGAGACTGTCCCGTGCATCCAATTTTCAGGGGCCATTGAGAAATTACCTATGGCAAGAATAGTGATAGATACACCTTTCCTTAGCGGGGAAGTCGAAGCAGTCGTTGGTTGTTTTCCAGGCGCCCAGCTCATCATTGGTAATGTATCTCGGGTAGTTTCCCCTTCCGAGGAGAATGTGCAGGCATGGTCACAATCTAAAGGTATTGACTTTTGTGCCGCAGTCGAGACACGTCGACAGGTAGGTGATAGGAATAAGATTAGACCTTTGGCAACGCCAGCGGTCAACCTGGATATCACACCAGAGCGCTTGGCGAGATTACAAAAGGAGGATCCATCATTGAGTCCATGTTTTGGGGAGGCGCGAACAGAGAAAACGAGGAAATATAAGAACGGTTCGTCTTCCTTTGTTGTCCAGGCGGGCATTCTGTTCCGTAAGTATGTAACGGTGGCCTCCATTTTAAAGCAGGTCGTTGTGCCAGCGTTGCTTATCGCAACAGTATTGCATTTGGCACATGATGTCCCATTAGCGGGTCATATGGGAATAGCTAGAACCAAAGAAAGGATTCTAAAAAAATTTTACTGGCCATCTATCCACAGAGATGTACAAGTGTATTGTAAGACATGCAGTGCGTGCCAAAAGACGACGCATAAGGGTCGTACACCCCAGGCTCCTCTTCAAAAGATCCCCACGGTTTCGGAACCGTTTAAAAAGGTTTCGATAGACCTTGTTGGCCCCATTCACCCAGCTACCGATAGGGGGAATCGATTTTTCTGAACGGTCATATGTAATGCTACGAGATGGCCAGAGGCGGTTCCTCTTCGGACCATAACTTCTGAGGCAGTCGCGGAAGCGCTGTTTGGAATTTTCGCTAGGGTGGGAATTCCGGAACAGATTTTATCTGATAGGGGTGGGCAATTTACGTCGGAAATGATGAAGGAATTGTTTCGCTTATTTAGCATACAACCCATCACTACCACCCCTTATCATCCGCAGGCTAATGGCATGTGCGAAAGATTGAACTCGACGTTAAAGTCGATGCTGCGTAAGGTAGCTGCTGATCGCCCTAAAGATTGGGATAGATATATCCCTGCAGTGTTATTCGCGTACAGAGAGGTACGGCAGGAGTCAACGGGATTCTCTCCGTTTGAAATGATGTATGGTCGTAGTCCTAGGGGTCCAACTGATGTTCTTCGGGACATGATGACGTCGCCATCATCGGGAGACGATGAGCAGATTTCAGTGTTTCAGTACCTTGTTGATTTAAGAGAAAGATTATCTTCAGCGCGCACTATAGCAGAAGAAGCTTCTAGTATCGCTTCGAAAAGAGCAAAAGACTATAAAGATAGAGGTTCCAAACTGAGAATTTTTAAGCCAGGAGACAAGGTCCTATTGTTGTTACCTACGGACCATAATAAGTTATTGATGACATGGAAAGGTCCTTATGTTATTGAGCGAGTTGTTTCAAAGGTAGATTACGCTATCCACATTGATGGATCGAGTAAGGTTTTCCATGTTAATATGCTACAGAGATTTTATGAGAGACCACAGTATCTGTGTGCACAGACAAAACCAGAGGAGACTGTCTTCTCTATTGCTTGTACCGGGGTCGTAGACCAGTTAGACAGTGACGTGAGCGACACCGAGGCGCAGGAAGAGATACAAATTCAATTGCCGGAGTTAACTCCGACACAAGGTTACAGGGACGTAAAATTTAACCCTGACCTTACGAGTTCAATGAGTAGGGAACTTAAGACCCTGTTAGCGTCATTCCCGGATGTTATTACGGATTTACCGGGTCGCACTACAGTGATCCAGCACCAAATAAAGTTGACTTCGGATACGCCAGTATCTCTTAGACCTTATCCGCTGCCTTTTTCTTCGAGAGATAGAGTTATAAAGGAAGTTGAGTCAATGTTGAAGTTAGATGTGATAGAACCATCAACATCGCCGTATTCATCACCCATCGTCCTCGTGAAAAAACTTGATGGATCGGTGCGGTTCTGTATTGATTTTCGAAGATTGAACACTATTACGGTAGGCGATAGGGAGCCTATTCCGTTTCAGGAGGAACTAATAGCTTCATTGGCCGGGTCCACGTGGCTTTCCAAGATAGATTTAACGAAAGGTTATTGGGAAATCCCTCTTACTGAGGAGTCTAAACAATACACGGCGTTCCAAACGCCCATTGGATTATTCCATTTTAAGGTCATGCCATTTGGGTTGGTAAACGCGCCAGCGACGTTTGCACGATTGATGAGACTAGTATTGAAGGACATACCTAATGTCGTGTCATTCTTTGACGATATAGCATGTCATACGTCGACATGGTCTGATCATATTCAGACACTAACAGTAATTTTTAAACGATTACGTCATTTTGGGTTAACTGCTAAACCCGCAAAGATGGATTTGGCATGTCCAGAGATAGTATTCTTAGGACATATCGTGGGTAGAGGTGTTCAGAGACCTGAAGTAACAAAAATTGACAAATTAGTAGGGTTGCAAATCCCTAAAACAAAGAAACAAGTCAGAAGCTTAGTGGGAATTTTAAATTATTACAGAAAGTTCATTCCAAATTTTTCCTCCTTGTCATCTTCTCTTACTGACCTTACTAAGAAGGGACAACCCGATAAGGTCCAGTGGAGGTCTGAATGTCAGACAGCATTTGATAATTTGGTGACAGCATTATCATCGTCACCCATTCTGATATTACCCGATTTTCGATCTAATTTTATCCTCAGAACGGATGCGTCGGACTCTGGTGTCGGCGCTTGTCTTCTACAGGAGAAGAACGAATGCTTCCATCCTGTATGTTATGTCAGTAGGAAGTTATTGCAGAGAGAAAGAAAGTATTCTGTGATAGAGCGGGAGTGTCTTGCCATTGTGTGGTCCGTCCAGAAATTAGGACGTTATCTCATGGGACGAGAATTTTGTATCCAGACAGACCACAAGCCACTAACGTTTTTGTCGAAGAATCGTTCGTCCAGCCCACGCTTGTCTAGATGGTCATTGGCTTTGCAGCCGTATACCTTCGTTATTCAACCAATTCCAGGAACCAGCAATCATATCGCCGACTACCTTAGTCGAGCCTAGGGGAAGAGTTCAGGAGCTTATACATCGGAGGACAGGAACATTGACAGGATCTGTGTGAATGAGTCGTCGACTTTAAAATATTGACATTATAAATATGATATGAAGAATGGTTGATAGGTTGATTGGTTTTTGATTCTGTATTAGGTATTGTGTTTAGTTAGCTATTGATGATGTGATACATATATGCATAGTGCAGGGCATATTGATCCCCTTATTTTCTGGCTTTTTTTTTTTTTTTTGGGTAGCATTTGCACTATAACAAATCAGCATCATTAATTTATCATTATATAATCAAGCATTCCTTTCATGCTATGCGCCATGGGCCGCGCCCCAGATCAGCGCGTAAATTGTATCCACAGTGTTTTTAGAGGTGCGAGGAAGGGAGTGTCTCATCTTATCGTCTCTAGTATCTTTAGTATCAAGAAGCACCTTTAAACGATGACATAAAGGGACATAGGCATATCGATACAAACCATAATCGACAGTCTGCCTTCTCGTGAGATTCAACATTAATTCTCAATGATGTGTAGACGGAGACCATGACATTTAAGTTAAAAAAAAAAAACAGTGAAAAAAGTCGCCATGAAAAGGTCAGCAAACTTGTTTAGTCATTAGTGCTTGAACTGGGAAAGAAAACCCAAACTAGACACTGAGTACTCCATCACCCTGTTGAAAGTTGGTTAAGTGTTTTTGGGTTTGGATTTTAGGTCTTCTAGAGCATGGGGGTCATCCATGAAGTATGTATGCTCGGATGGGGGGTTGGGGGGGGGTAGGGATAGGGGGAGGGGTTGATCCCAGCTTGTGGAAAGTGTACATGGGAGAAAGGGCAAAATATGACAAAGAGAAAAAGTTTTTTAGTAGCAAAGGCACGCTTAAGAAATAATACAGAGACAATACAATAAAAAGCCAAGGAAAGGGGGAGACAAATCGAACTTTCGGTATATTATTTCGCTTTTCCTTTGCGTTTTATTGTACAGTTTCTGTAGTACTTCTAACGCAAGACTTTGTTTGTTTGCTACGACTGTTTTTCTTTGCCATATTTTGACTTTCCTTGAAGCCTTACTGCTACCCCACAGATTTTCTGTGGTTTTTACAATATTTCGTCAATGGGAGAAATTTGGGGGGGGGGGGGAGGGGGGGGATCTGAGTAACATACGTATGCTTTTGAATTATTATAATGAATTAAGAAATTTCTTTTTCTTTGCTTTTTTAATTAAAAACATAACAAAGCAAACAAACAAACAAACAAACAAACACAAACGGTGAGGATCATGACTATAAAAATGGAACAATATACTATGTAGCTAATGAAACCAATCATAGTATAGTCGCTTAAAGTAGAGCGCATGTACTTCGGTGATGATCCCTATGGTTGATATCTTTCATTCGATTTTGTACTGGTCTACGGCACACGACACCAAGATGTATCCTCTATTAACTCAATGATTCACCGTTTCGTCATTTTTATTCTAACTGAGTAACTGAGAGCTTCACAATGTGCGACTTCTTTTTTTTTTTTTTGCCACTAGATGAGGTACCCGACATTATCCGGGACACACCCGCAGTTCTCTCTCTCTCTCTCTCTCTCTCTCACTCTCTCTCTCTCTCTCTCTCTCTCTCTCTCTCTCTCTCTCTCTCTCTCTCTCACTCTCTCTCTCTCTCTTTGGTCTACAAAGCTTCACATAAAATTCTAGTCTTCCTACAGATTTCTTGCGCAGCAGATCATTACACACTCATTTCTGGTACAGAAACTGAGCGCCCGGAATTGAACGAGTATTAATATCACTTCCTGTGCGGTAGACTTACTCCAGGGAGCCAAAATAAAGATCATTTTATTTCACATTTTTACAACTTTCTATTTAAAAATACCTGAAAATTCAATCAACACAATCGCTAGATACAAAAGCGATTGGGCTGGATTAGTTGACATTTAAGAAAATTGATTTTATAATTTTTTGAAACTGTCGTTTAGCCTGTAGCGTCCAGCAAAAAAACAAAAAAAGAGGAGCCAAAATGTTGACCCACAATGAATCTGTAAGCGGCAATGAGAGATTTAGCATTCTAAAGCAACTGCTCTATCGAGTATTAACCACAATCACATCCTAATTTGCATAACAACAGGCCATAAGTGTCCCTATCTCAGTAATTACCGTTTGTGAAAAAAATAATTCATACAAAGAAAGTAAAACCTCCAATGAAGGCTTTTTAACCTCTGTGCCTTAAATTCTACAAAATTTCATAATTTTACGCATATAAAGACATAAAGTGTACGTAGGTATATTTTAAAAGGTCTTGAAGTACGCGGTATTTTTAATACTTTCGCTGATTTTGAGCTACAACTGAGTTGAACCACAGACATGCTACTATTATGCTGTAGCAAAATAATAACTTAAATAGCACCTGAGGGATTATACTTCTGGCACTATTAAAAGAGTTGATATATTCAGCACTAAAGCCGTGGAAAATACAAACACTTTTACTGGAATGTCACACTGCATAAATCGTTTGATGATAATTAATGCCAGTTATCCTTATCAGCATTATAAATTTCTGAGTGCTCAGGTCTACGTGTCTGTCGAATGTAGTTCATGTACAAACATTTAGTTTGCAATGCATCTCTTGGTACTTACTTAAATATTTAAACCCCCACAAAGGGATATCTATTTGCAAGTAAACGGATCAGACAAGTACATAACAAAGAGAAGAGAGGAGAAAGCGAGAGAAAGAGAGAGAGACAGAGAGACAGAGAGAGGGTGCAAGAGATAGAGAACGAGAGAAGAGATGGAGAAAGTGCGACACGCAGAGACAAACAGACAGAAAGAGAAAGAGAGAGAGAATAATAAAGAGCCAGGCAGAGTGAGAGAAAGGGAGAAGAAGAGGCATAGAATGAGGGAGAGAGAGAGAGAGAGAGAGAGAGAGAGAGGGGGGGGGGGAGAAAGAGACAGAGAGGAAGTGACAGAGTAAGAGAGAAAGAGAGAATAAGACTAAGCGAGAGAGAATAAAAGAGGGAGGGAGTCAATGAGACAGACAGACAGACAGAGACACACAGAGAGAAAGAAACAGACAGACAGACAGACATACAGACAGAGACACAGAGAAAGAGAGAGAAAGAGATAGACACAGACAGAGAGAGAGAGAGAGAGAGAGAGAGAGAGAGAGACAAAAAGAAATGTTAAGCTCTTAGCACATACGATCCTGAATTAAATCATGAATCATTACTAACCCTGAGCAAGGAGAAACATTGGATTCCAACCATCAAAAGCAATATGAAACTGTATGCCCAAAGGGGAAGAGATTTTTCCCCCTTTCCTTTTTGCACTTTATGACTTCACTCATGAAATAAATTGACATCAAGAGGGGCTCCTATTTATCAGCTCACGTCAACTACCAGAACAGGAAAAGCTTTCGATCATGGAGCCTCGTATTTCCATTCAATAACGTTTCTCACTATCGATTTCAACTTACACTATCTTTGTTAAACCGGAGTTTTATAGCCCACCTATCTCAGGTAATGGATCCCTGATGGGAAATCCTACTGTCTGCACAATGGCGAGAACCAGGCCACAAAAAGTTGCTTTTGTGACATACAAACAGCAGTTCAAAGTAATTTTAGAACTCACCACCCGGGGTGTGAACATTTAAAGAAAAAAAAATGACATATTGTTTGGCTATTGAACACGTTTGCAAAATGCCTTTTTGAAAATCTTTTTTGGGAAGTAAAAAGGCCGTCATGCTGGCGTAATCATACTTTCAACTTGAAAAAACAAAACGATGTACTTTTAGCATTATTTTGTCAGGGTCAGGTTGTTTGCAAATTTAATCAAAGATACTAGAAACGATAGGATGAGACACTGTCTTCTCCGCACCCCTAAAAAAAACGTACACACAATTTGCACGCTGATCGAGGGCTGGGCTCATGGCGCATAGTATGAAAAGAATGCTTGATATAATGATAAATTTATGATTTGATAAGATTTAGGATTGAGGATAAGGACGAGGTTGGGGATAGTACGCATGCTTACGCACCCCTAGCAAAACAGTCTTTTGTAATCATTAGCCTACATTCGTATTAGCAATCCTCTTATACTGTGAAGTACCCTAAGGCCAGGAGGCGCACACGAGTGACCTATTAGTTGCCTGGTCCAAGGAGCTACCGCAATAGAACAAACGATCCTCCTGTTCGAAGCGGAAGCGGATGATTTCTTTTTTTCAATCTGCAGTGTGAAAAGTAACATTTTAATTACCAGTAACTAAATAGTTTCTCCAACTGGTAGGGTCTCCCCCTGTCTTATCATTCTGTTACATTCTGAATACTGTCTTATTTTTGTATCATTCTATTCGGAATATTTGTATTTGTTTGTATTTGTATAACTCTTTAATCCCATTTGCGAAATTTGCCTTTGTGCCATTGCAGCCCAGTTATAACCGGAGCAGGCACGTCGTCGCCACAGTGCAGCGCCGGTCGGCGGTATTTTTGGGGGGGGGGGAGATGAGGGAGGAGGGGAGGGAATGGTAGGGATGAATTTATATTTAATTTTGCCCGGGCAGCGGCCTGTTCGGCCTGCTCTTTACGATTTCCAACAGCCAAGGTATCTTTAACGTGCGCAACGTGCACACGGGCCCTCCGAATTTTTTCGTCCTTATCCGAGAAGACTAGGCACTCGATCCTACCCCCCAATAGGATCAGGGACGCAAAAATCGAAAATATGAGAAAAAATCCCAAACTTCCAACATGCCTGCAATGGCCGGGTTTTGAACTCGGGACCCTTGGCATGAGAGGGCGAGCACCTTGTCCCTGGACCACCTTGTTTTTGTTTTCCTGGAACAATGTGACCATTACCATGTCGACCTGTTTTCTTCAAACTCACTGTCAAACACAACTCCACATGGGTAACTTGTGCGTCTGAGGCTTGGCGTCACACGCTCCATTTGTCTTTTTTCAATGTCAACACTCAGCTCAGCAAATGTTGCTTTATCACTATAAAAAAAAAATTCAACCACAAATTAAATTTGTGTGAACAAAGAAAAAAAAGAAGGCCCCCAAAAATATGCATGCAAATTAAGCCGCCAAAGATTTACTTTCAACAAATTAACGTGTTTACTGAGTAAATTGGTTTGAGGCAAGTTGAAAGGCCGATAAATAAATAAATAAATAAAAAGATTGAATTTGTACAAGAAAAGCAAAATTTAATGACATCCACAGACCCAAGAGAGAGAGAGAGAGAGAGAGAGTCAGAGAGACAGACAGACAGACAGACAGAGAGAGAGAGAGAGAGAGAGAGAACAGAACAGATTAGAATAACGGAACCACTGACATTAGGGGAGGTGAGTTTGCAACACTATTCGAATGGCGTCGCGCCACTTTTGCGCAAAATGAATGGATTTCCGCCAGTTGAAGGGAATGACACTTTTCCAGTGCATCTCTTCGAAAACAAGTATGCTGAGCGCAAGTTGAATGATTGCATTCCAATAGTCATGAAGCATTTCTGAAGCACTCACGCTGTCCGAGGCTTTGTGTAATTGTGTTTAAACGGTACTGGATACAGATGGCGTATTTAGCATTTTTTTTCCCTTCTTTTTGTTTATTCATTGTGTGTTTAGCATAATTACTCTGAATGCCAGCTTTAACGAGTTCTAAGTCCAGCAAAGACAAACAAAGAGATGACACGAATCTTTAGCCAGTTGCATCAGATTCTGTTTTTGTTTTTTTATAAATCACATCTGTCATTGGCTGTAAGATTCTTAATCCAATTTAACATAGGAAGCCATTCTGTGTAATTATCCTTAACGGAATTAAGAGCGTCTTAACATCTTGTTGCTTTTTTTTATCTCTCATATCTCGGCCACTGTTCAGTGTATGTCGGCAGAATCCTTCCAGGTTTGAATTAGTTGAAGTTGGCAGGTGATGCGTGCACCATTCAGCAGTAAAAGCAAACAAACAAATAAACAGACTACACACGAAAAAAAGGTATGACAGCTGAAAAAAGAAGACAGTAGCCGTTGGAAAACGTCCAAATAGCTAGCAAACAAGCAAAGAGACAAATAAACACACAACAAACGGAAAAAATGGTATGACAGCTGAAACAAGAATGCAGTAGCCGTTGGAAAACGTCCAAATAATAAATATTAATTGTGATGTCGGAAAATTAAGAATGTTATTAGGCGCTGTGGTATTACACTCTACGCGTTAGATGAAGAGTATTTCTCTACTTGGCTGTGACTGTGGTTCCACAACAACATCGAGATTTAATAAACATTTTGTTTCGGTTTCTCTTCAATATCTCGGCAAATTCATGACAGTTGAATTGCTGTGTTTAGGTCTTTATTTTAGTGTGTTTAGGTCTGATTTTAGTGTGTTTAGGTCTTGATTTTAGTGTGTTTAGGTCTTGATTTTAGTGTGTTTAGGTCTTGATTTTAGTGTGTTTAGGTCTTGATTTTAGGAGGTTTCTCTGCTATTGGCATTTACACCTCACTTTTTCTTTGTTTTTTGTTTTTGTTTAGTTTTCTTATTGTGGTAGGGATTATTTTTCTAGAATTTTGCCCAACTGCCAAGGTATCTTTAACGTGTGCAATGTGCACACAGACCCTCCGACTTTTTAGTGCTTATCTTTATCGGGGCCAGAATTCATGTAGGTAGTGGGCCTTGAGGCCTTCCGGGTAAAGGCACTAGTCGGTCGTAAATGCACCGAGTCGAAAATCAAAGTTGAATTTAGGCTGGAGGTACATTGAGGCAAGTCTGTGTTGCGTTTGTTATGACCCAGTGAGCGAGGTCTCTCTTGCTACCAACTGATTCAAAACTACTCCATGGTGCCTGAACCAGAGAGATAATTGTTTCAGCCTCGCTAATGCCCAAGGCCCCGTTTAGCTGCATAGCCCACGCCTCACACTAAAACCGAGAGAAGACAAGATTGGAGCTCAGTATCCCACCAGCTTAACTATCGGCACACGGCGGCGACTTTTTCTGAAAAGAATTTGTTACAAGTACGCACGTCCCCAAAGTTTTTTTGCGCTAGGGGTAGTTATTTTAAAGCCTTTCGTATTCCAGAGCTAGAGAGCTCATCCCGAAATGGGATTGGATGAGATTGGTTGAGGATAAGGACGGGGTTAGGGATTGGATGAGATTGGTTGAGGATAAGGACGGGGTTAGGGATTGGATGAGATTGGTTGAGGATAAGGACGGGGTTAGGGATTGGATGAGATTGGTTGAGTATAAGGACGGGGTTAGGGATTGGATGAGATTGGTTGAGGATAAGGACGGGGTTAGGGATTGGATGAGATTGGTTGAGTATAAGGACGGGGTTAGGGATTGGATGAGATTGGTTGAGGATAAGGACGGGGTTAGGGATTGGATGAGATTGGTTGAAGAGTAAGGGACGGGGTTAGGGATTGGATGAGATTGGTTGAAGAGTAAGGGACGGGGTTAGGGATTGGATGAGATTGGTTGAGGATAAGGACGGGGTTAGGGATTGGATGAGATTGGTTGAGTATAAGGACGGGGTTAGGGATAGGTACTTATAGGTACGCGCCCATGGTGCAAAACGCTTGGGGGAGTACGTACTTATAACACCAGTCTTCTGGAGAATACACTGTGGAAAAACCCTTCAAAAGGGCTCATTCCACTGAAAGATGATTCGTTTTTTTTTGTTGTTTTTTTTAAATCTGTATTCGCCTCTATACTAACAAATTATGTGTGTGTCTCTGTCTGTATGTGAATGCGTTGTGCTCACAAGCGCAATTGGCGAATAATATTGCCTTTAGTGAGTTACTTTACGAGCCTGCCATCCATCTATATTTGATGTCGCTATTGATACACCTGGGATGCTTAAAACAATTCAACGAGTAGAATAAAGTAGTATGGACATGTAGTCTGAATTCAAAGGGAACTAAACGTACGACACAGATTGTTTTAGTCACTGTCGTGTCATTTATTTATGACGCTTTTTCCCAAGACAACAACATTTTGTAAAGAAGGTTGCCCTACAGGTCTGTTGATTTCATTTGTGAAATACATTTACTTTATTTTTGTTGATACAGTCAAGCATTGCCTAGCCCAGTTTCCAGTCTATTTGGCAAAAACCTGTCATACAATTAACTCCCCAGGCGGTCCCCATTTATCTGCCCACAATGGGCCATGATTACTCTCCGTGCATAATGTACGCCGCCATTTTAATGATGGCTGATGCCTGCTGGTGAATCAGTTTCTGGTACCGGATTAAATTTAATTTGGACCCCCCCCCCTCCTCCTCCCCACCAACCACCCAATCCAAATGCAATGCGATGAAAGACCCTCTTGATGATAACTTAACTTCCTCTCCCCTCTTGTTATTTCCGCCCACCTCAGTTCTTCCCATTGACTTTTTGCACTTGTTATCCTTTGCCGCACGGTAACCCGTGTTAGCTGGAATGGAAAGACACACTTGGGCATAGGGCTACTAATTTGATCACGTATAACTCCAGGAAAATAGCAAATTAATCAAAATCGGTAAGGTTCTCCACTGGGATCCGAATTAAAGACTTTTTAAAAATCGCAGTAAAATTGCCTGCAGTCAAGTTTAAGGAGAGAGGGATTGGTACATAATTCATTATCAGGGCTCTATTTTTTTTTTCTTTCTATAAAATCCAGACCTTGGGAATGCATATTTCTCGGGATATTTGGACGTGGGGACGTGGTTGGGGAGGGGGAGAGTCCATTTGCAATGCGACGTTTGGACCAACGGGACTCCAAATCTAGGAGGAGTGATTGTATATAAAGTGCCATACCTTCTGAACGGCATTTTAATCCGGGAAGAAACTGACATTAATTTGGCTAATGATGGATGCAATGATGGATCCCTGGCAGTGGATAATGCAATATTTGATGACAGACCATATTCACGGTGCTCGCAGTCAGTAAACCAATATATTGTGCTTGCTGCTGGTGATCCCTCCGTCCGCGTGCACTCAGCTTGGGACTAACTGGAATGGCAAACGACAGCGGGAGAGGCCACAATCCAGCTGGGGTGAGAAATGGGTGACAAAAACCAAAGGATGTATTGTACTTTTTTTTTTCCTTTGCAAAGACTCAAGGACTCAAATGCAATATAACACTATAACACCGCGTGAACTCACGATGTGCGAGTATTGTGGCCCTAAGGCTAATGGCACACTGAGTCAAGTCTGTTTTGTTTCCGTTTTGATTTAGCGCGCGAGGCCTCTCTTTCCACCAGCTGACTCAGACAGTTTTGACGCGCCCAAGCTAGTAAGACGGACGTGTTCAAGTCTCACCGGTGCACGAGGATACATCTCCACAGTCCATATCTCACCCGGGATAAAATAGTCTTGGCTCAGACGCCACCAGCCCAACTCCGGATCTGCCGCTCCCGAACTTGTGAGACTAGACTTGTTACGGTCTTGCCTCCCGTTTAACTCCATAGCCGACATATCAAACTAAAGCCGGGACGAAAACAGACGTTGACTCAGTGCGCCACCAGCCTCACCCCCGAACTTCTGAGACAAGACTTGTTACGGTCTCACATCCAGTTTAATTTCCTACTCCACATCTCACGCTAAGACCTGGACAAAAACAGAACTTGACTCAGTGTGCCCCCCAGCCTAATAAAGTGTGGGGACATCAGGAGCCGCAACTCTTGTTTGACTTGGGAGTTATCTCCATCAAAAGAGTCCCTGAAGTCTAGCTCTCCACAGAGTAACAATTCTGTTTTGCAGGCTCTATGTAACTTCTTTCACCTAATATGACAGGGCAAGGATATTATCTTCCCCGCTGAATAAATCATGGCATTGCAGCATACTGCCACTGGCAAAATCCTCCCAAAAGACAATCAAACGAAACATGCACACTGCTGAAATTATTGTATATATGGGCACCCCAATTATTCCGTCTAACTAGTGCAAACTTGTGGGCTACGAAAATAGCGCAGTTGTAGGCGGCAATGCTAGAAATGGAATAAAAAAAAAATTAATGCAATCTATTCACAACGGTTTGAATAGTGATTGGGAGTATTAATTTTTCCTTTGGTCATTCATTTCCCTGGAGAGTTTGACGCCCACGGCACATGATAAGTGCAAGAGTTATTTTTAAATGGAAATATCCATATTGTCAGTCGTCCAAAAGTGTGAAATTGTATAAACAGTTACCCATGTCGAATGTTGAACAAAAGCCATCGGCAGATTTTCTATTGCTTTATTCGTTTGTGACATGAATAGGTCTTGTCTACAAATTAACTTAGCTCAAAGCGATGTTTGAATATCTGAACAAATACAAAGAGCTTACTTACAGCAGTGGGAATCCCTTCCCAGGCAAAGATCTGATTATGCATGAATTTCATTATGTAATATATAAATGTATTTCTCTCCTCTCTGAGCGATGGCAATATTGATTTATATACACCCGCTTCATTCAGTCTAGCAATTCTAACAGATTAACTGATTACTCAGTATGTTATTATATAATTTGCCGAGATCTTTCCTCGGCGGCCTTATTCCTTTGCCATCTGTCCAGGGGGTTTGCATAAGATCTAACAGGGCTATGTTCCAGCCTCCAAGCCTCTCAGTTATTGACAACTGTAAACAAGTGGATCTTTGTCATGGCTGAGACTGGGTTATTTAAAGGTGTAAAGAGTTGTCTGAAATGTCCATTTCTTTGATTGGAGTAATGTCACTTTCCATTAAGTGATTAGATATATGGGTCCTATCGCATAACGAAATGCCTCCTCCATTCGTAACACAATTTTTTTATCCAACTTGTCCGATATATTCTGCACGTGTTAACTCCTGTTGTAATATAATTCTACCAGAGGAAAGTTGGGAAAAAGCACACACATAGACATATACATACACACACACAATGTTGTTTTTGTCTGTTGCATCTTTCTTGGCTGTATTTATAGCTCAAGATATTACTGGCCTCTGGTAGGACCATCCTTAAGTGCGTAGAACATAGCACTGTCGTTATTGTATGGTAAAATGCACTTTTACGCAGTGGTTATGTAAGTGTCGTATTATGAATGAAAAAAAAAAACCACGAGTGTCCTTTTATAACATTGGAAAATTATCAGCAATTTTATTGTCATTATGAAATTTTGAGCGAAACAATCAACAAAACACTTTGTTTCACAAGTGTACTTGATTGAACAAAATAATTATAATTACCATGTCATCATTTTGAAGCTCTGAAACTCGGCATTTTTCTTTACAAAGATATAACGGTTTCAGTTATCCATCGAAATCAATGAAAACATTACATAAGTACTACTTTTGACAGAGTGACCTGGAGGTGCGTTTTTTTTTGGGGGGGGGGGGGCATCTTTGAAAGCTACACAAGAAGCAATGTATGTATCAATAATATCTCCGTAGAAAAACTGATATTATGATTGCATTATGTATAAAGACACCTTTTATACTGACAAGGTGGTCTAGAGGCAAGGTGCTCGCCTCTCATGCCAAGGGTCCCGGGTTCTAAACCCGGGCAGTGCAGGCATGTTGGAAATTGGATTTTTCTCATATTTTCAAGTCCCTGGTCCTATTGGGGGGTAGGATCGAGTACCTAGTCTTCTCGGATAAGGACGAAAAAATTCGGAGGGCCCGTGTGCACGTTGCGCACGTTAAAGATACCTTGGCAGTTGGAAATCGTAAAGAGCAGGCCGAAAGGCCGCTGCCCGGGCAAAATTGAAAATTGAAATTAATAGATTAAAATTTATCCATATCATCCCCCCCCCCCCCCGCCAGAATTTATTATTCATTATTAAATATATATTGTTATTAATAAATATTCAAATATTATTTGAGTTGTGTGTTGTGTGAACTGATGTGAGTTGTGAACTGATGTGAGTTGTGAACTGCTGTGAGTTGTGAACTGCTGTGAGTTGTGAACTGTTGTGGGTTGTGAACTGCGCCTAACAGGCTGCGTTACAATTTGCTCTGAGATAGAGAGAGAGAGTGAGCGAGACAGGGAGAGAGAAAGAAGCAGTGCAGTATGTTGAGCGCTTCGCAGACATGTTGTTTCTGTAAAGCGCATAGAGCATTTTAAATGGATATGCGCTATATAAATGCTATACATTATTATTATTATTTATTACCACTTAGGATCATCTGAGCATGTGACAATTTAAGGGGGGGGGGGGAGGGGTCGGGGAGAGAGATCAACAGGGAAAGACGGCACACTTCGAACTTTATTTGACTTTCTTAGTTTTCCTAAGAATAGTTCTCTAAGTCTTTACACGAGGTTGAATTGCAAAGCCATTCCCAACAATTTTACTTATTCCAAACTATTCATTTTCACGAGCCCGTATTCGTTCATCATTTTACATTTCCTTGGGTATTTGCCATAATGTTGTATGTGCGTTTTTGCCTAGTCGAGAAAGCGAGGATTGAATTTTGGTCGGCAAAAAGGCCAAAAAGCATAAAATATCACGTCACAAACACATAATGTCTCGAAAGTATTTAAGCGATATTGGAATGACACTTAAGAGGCCCATACACGTTCAAAAAAAGCGTCAAAATTTTGATGTGAAATTTTGATACAAAATTTTGATGCGCATTTGCCCCCACACGTTTCAGTGTTTTCCCATTAAAATTCAGTATTGCCGAAATCTTCGACATGGACGCATCAGTGGCCATAGCACTAGTGTTCGCATTGGACTCTGATGAACCGCCTCGTAAACGTTGGAAATGGTCGAAACAGTGGTTGTTAAAACGGGAAACCTACGGACATGTCAACCTCCTCCAAGAATTACGTCTTAACGAACCAGAAGACTTCCGTAACTTCCTTCGAATGGATGCCCCATCGTTCGATGAGTTACTCGGCCTTGTCGAGCCATTGATAAGGAAAGAAGACACTGTCATGCGTCCATCCATACCACCAAGTGAACGCTTGTCCATCACACTGAGGTACCTGGCGTCTGGAAATTCTTTTGAAGACTTGAAATTCCTGACAGCAAAATCTCCGCAAGCGATTGGAAAGTTGGTTATTGAAACCTGCGAGGCCATCATCCTTTGTCTGAAGCATCAGCAGACTATAAAGTTTGATCAAAATTTTTACGGAAGCCCACACACGCATCAAAAATTTGGCGAGTCGTCAAAAAATATCAAACGGGTTTGATCCGTCAAAATTTTGATTCAAATCTTTTTTTGACATCAAAAGGCTCTACTACACACAGTCAAATTTCGCATCAAAATTTTGAGGCTCTTTTGAACGTGTATGGGCCTCTTTATAGGTAATAAAATTAGGAGTGAGAGAACAACTTTCATGACAAAACCTCAAAATTGGAAAAATGTCACATACAGCAATATGGCAAATCCCCCTCGATTGCTCTCATACAAAAATAAATCATGTACGCTTGCATGCAATGTGTACTGTACCATTTTCGGAGATGTAGTGTGTCAATTTTTCTTTCTTTTTAGCAGTGAATCATGTTTTTCTTATAAATACAATGTTTATTCAATGACTGCATGCGGGTCACTGTGGAGCTTCCCTGCCTCTGTCTTTCATCTTAACCTCTGTTATCACCTTATCCTTTACTTAAGGGAATTGATTTTTTTTTTTCTGTAAGGATGAAAATGAATGAGTGTTGCATGTTCTGTTTTTCAGTCAAGTGTAAACTTCAAAATGTGAATTGAAATACTATCAGAGTTGTTTAATGTGTGGAAATTATGCTGTCAACAGTTCATCTCGGTCCCAACCCTGCCCGCGCTCTTCTCCCGAAATATTATCATTGTGTTCGAATGAGTAAGTCATTCTGTGCACAGTTATGGAATGTGACACTTTTGCTGTTGTTAGTGTTTTCTATTGGTGTCTAACCGCATTATCTCCTCAGGCAAATTACTATAGTGAAACAACAGAAGGCTCAGTTATTGTCTTACTGTTCTATTCCTTGGTATCTTAATCAGTAGACCCGAAACTTCTTGACACACCCGCAGTCAGAATGTCGCTTGGTGAAAAGGTTCTATTGATGGGCCTAAATTGTGGAACAACATCAGCGTTGACGCCAGGAAAAGTGAAAACATCCTCACATTTAAAAAATAGTCTCAAAACTGAATTGTTTAGGACTGTTTTCATTGAAATTGAATGTCCCTTTTTGGTCTCGGATGTTTGAGGATGAGAGTAGATCAAGTGTTTGTTAATGTGTGTGGGAGCATGATGAATTGATGTTATGTTAATCCTGTTTTTAATTTTAGTTCAGTGCCTTAGAGCACATCATTTTCTTGTGGATTTGAGCGCTATACAATGTAATTTTTACATTACATTAGATTACACTTGACAGTAATAAGCGCAGGGAAAATAAGTGAATATAACACAAATTATACCACTCGACAATCTCCTTTATTACGAATCGAAGTCAGTTACACGTGACTGCAGTTTACCAACAGAATTATCTAATTGTCTTTCATCAAGTTAGTGCCAGGAATGTTTGTTTCAGAGTTTGTTCTTTATGTTGTTCTCTTTCAGCCTATCTATATATATATTTGGACAACTTGGAGCGGTCCTTCCCTATGCATAGAAAAACGGCTAAACGTAGAAAGTTCAAACTTTCTGTGCTCATTAGTTAAAAAATCTACTAGGTTTTTACACATTCATTTTGAAGATATAATGTGTGGAAATGTACAAACTGAATTTATGAAGTCATTTGTTTTGTTACCAGTTCCAATCATCTTTTTAAAACACCATTTTCAACATTTCCAAATAGGTTTTCCCCTGAGGCCGTGTTTTGGTTTAACAGTTTGGTCACCTAAGGCTCAGGAACCGCATCACACTCAGGCTTCAAACTTTGCACAACAGCATATTATCAATGGGAAATTAACATGGGCTGTATTAGAAATTATGAAATGTTCAGGCTTCTACGTTTCGTTTTTCATTGTTTCGCCATCATTTAGATCTATTTCGAGTCATGGTTCGCCATTTTAAGGTTTCGTTATCACTTCCTGCGATGTGTTCACTATCAAACACACCAACCCGTGCGCAAATCATGCTATTGTACGGGATGCGCAGGGTGTCAACTCACAAAGGCAGAGCAGTAAGACTTATTTAAAAACAAACAAACAAAAATAAAATAAATAAATAGGAACAGGCAAGATGAAGCAGGTCCATAATAATCACCCAGAACTGAAACTAATATTCAAACCGATTTATCCCGGGCAGGGCCGGGGACCTCAGCTAGTCCATTATATTTTGCTTGCTTGTTTACTGATAGTTAATATATTGTAATATGTACAATCATAACAGTTGTGATTCCCGTTGTCATTGATTTATGGAAAATTGCCTGAATTTCATTTTGAAGGAAGTACTGAAATAATTACACTACGTCATTCTGAATGGAACTCGCCGCTTTTTTGGTCCAAGATAGCCTTAACGTATCCCTAACCCTGTCCTTTATCATTAATCCCCAACCATATATTTTTTATCCCCCAATCCAACCTCTTACCCGTTCAACCATGAAACAAAGGTTTAGGGCTAGAGACAATGACAGAGTTAATTATTATTATTATTTTTATTTTTATTATTATTTTATATATAGCTCATATCCATTTTTAAAATGCTCTAAATGCGCTTTACAGAAGAAACCTGACAAGCACAGAGCAGAATGGAACGCCGGCGAAGCGCTCAACACACTACACTGCTTCTTTCTCTCTCCCTGTCTCGCTCACTCTCTCTCTCTCTATCTCTCTCTATCTCAGAGCAAATTGTGACGCAGCCTGTTAGGCGCAGTACACAACTCACAACAGTTCACAACTCACAATTCACAATACAAATAATATTTGAATATTTATTAATAACAATATATATTTAATAATAAATAATAAATTTTGTTCTTGCTGGTGGGGGGGGGGGGATGATATGGATAAAATTGATTTTAATCTATTAATTTCAATTTTGCCCAGGCAGTGGCCTGTTCGGCCTGCTCTTTACGAGTTCCAACTGCCAAGGTGTCTTTAACGTGCACAACGTGCACACGGGCCCTCCGAATTATTTTAAAGGTTAGTTAAGGTTAGTTTAAAGGCGTTTTGACCAGACAGTCGGCGACGTACGCTAATCTTTCCTAGAAAACATGCCGCTATCTGCTTTTGAGGTGTGGAGGGAAATGAGGATGAAAAACACTAACTCTGTCTCATCTTTTCTCTTCTTAGCACCTCCCTTCTAAATGATCCTCCCAGGGGACTGGCAATCACCAAAGTGATGCGTCTACCCAAGATAAAGTGTGTCTGTATCGGCCTGGCACATCAACCAGCAACTGGAACAAATCAAGTTAGCATCGTGGTCCCCAAGCTATATTATGTTAAAAACCATGTATTTTCGAACTCCAGGTTTATTGTTCACTATGACCTGATACTCTGAGATAATGCTGCCGTTTTGAGAGAAAACACCGTATATGCTAATATAGGTCAAATTCGCCTTCCAACATCGTGTGTCAGAACGGAAAATATGTTTTGTCTTTCCATCTGACTTAATAATATATTCTCTCTTCTCTCTCTCTGTATGTGTGTGTGTGTGTCTCTCTCTCTCTCTTTCTCTCCGAGTCTCTTTTTCTGCCTCTGTCTCTCTCTCTCCTTTTCACACACACACACTTTCTCCCTGGCTTTGTCTGCCTATCTGTCTTTTAGTCTGTCTGTCTGTCTTTCCCCTCCTCCCTCTCCCTTTCTTTTCTATGTGTGTGTGTGTGTGTTGAATAGATTCCTTTGATCACCAAAAACCGGGAAGGGACTCAATGAGGTATAGTTTATTTATTTATTGTATAGCACGATCTTTGGCTTATACGGTATTTATCCATAAAACGGCAGAATGGATGTTTGAGGAGGGAGGCAGGAAAGAGGAAAGAGCGAAAGAGGTCCGTGCTTCCTGATCACTTTGAACTCTTCGAATTCTTTACCGACCTTCTCAGTATTTTATTTGTTTTTTGGTTGAAAGAGCGAAGGATAACGGATGAAGATAGGATTAGGAACAGATTTACCGTTAAGGATTGTCTGGGTGGTAGGGACTTATGAAACTCTTCCCTGTTAGGGATACGATTAGGTTTCCTTTCGAGAAGGAATTGCGGAATTTTAAAACTATACCATCATCACTGGCGTCACTAAAAGTATTTGAGACACTTCCATCTTCTTCTAGGCGTGAAGGTGGGGCAGTGGGGTCGGGCCTCACACCTAGAATAGCCTAGGGCCTCTCTTCATCTAAATCCGGCCCCTTGTTTTTGTTTTCTGATGGAAAGGGTAATGGTTTAGGGATAAAATAAGGTTTAGAGTCAATGATGAGGACAAGGTAAGGGATAGGTTTACGGTTAGGGATATGACAGTCTTGATTGGATTGTCGGGACACACGGAATTCTTTCCTCTGGGAATTACATGACCCCCAAAAAATCATTTGTTGAAGTCTTTTCTCGCTGTCGCACGGTCTAAGCTGTTACGCCATCGAGCGTTCAAGACTTTGCGACAGAAATAGAGACAACAGTTACCTAAAATATTCCCTGGTTTCATAGAACAAGTGTGCTCTCAATGCCTAATTTGTGTCTTTCCCAGAATTGCATCCAAGAATCAATTGTTGCGAATCTGAACGGCAAAGTCCTCGAATTCCAATCGATCTTTACATCATGACCCGTGAACACCGCCTTCCTCTTGTCCTTTGATGTGTTGTACAGATTTTCAAAGTGGTCAGAATTGCTATCAAATGCCTCCAAAAAAAAAAAAAATGATAAAAAGAGTCAGAAAATTGCTCACTCAGACATGTCTTCGGGCGCACTACACGTATACACAGGAAGATGTGTGCTACTGTAGTGGAGAAAATATAACAAGTAGAGCTTTGATTGCTGTACAGGTTTAATTCCAGCTGCAGTGGGTTACTTATTTCTATGTTTTCAGAAATGGCTGTTGTGTTCAGTTGTGGCTCGATACCAACGGAAGTATTAACAATATAGAGAACTTCAAGACTTCTTAAAATATGCCCACGTACACCTTTACATGTCTCTATGCACAATAATTATGATATTTCGTAGAATTTGAGGCTTAGCATCATTTCTAATCAATCTTGTGACTCTTAGGCTCGAATCGCTCTGAATCAAAGCTTGGAGGCCTTACTTCCTTTATAATACGGCGATGTTCTAAGCAAATATAGTAAAGTTCGTCACCATGTATTCTTTACATTTTCATAAAACTCACAGAGCACCGAGTCAAATTGTCACTTTTGACCCAGACTTGGACTTTCTTTGATTCAATTAGTGAGGCAAACTTGTTTCACTTTCTTTAATGCGCAGTGTCCCAAAGGGGTGGCCAAATTTGCTTAATATAAGAGTCACATATGATAAATTTCAAAATTATGCTAGAGAGCCACAAAATAATTTAATATGAACAAAATTTACACACACGTATTTACTATTGCACACATTTTGTTCCAAAAATTTTATATAAATATTAAGAAATACATGTACGCAACAATAATTATTTACTAATGTATGCAGTTTTTTTTAAACTGTTAATTTGCACTAGTTTCATCCTCACAAAGGACACATTTATATCAATTAATGTTTCAAAACGTGAACTGATGATTGTTTTAACTATACTGAATTTATTAAATACGTCAATGAACTACGGGAACATCAAAGAAAAGCGTGCGAATTTGCATTTCAGTAACAAAATTAGACTGCCAAAAACAAAACTAAATGGGTAAAAAAAAAAATGCTTTTAATGATATTCATAAAAAGAGCTGCAAATTGAAGGTCAAAGAGCCGCAATCCATGTGGCTCTCGAGCCGCGGTTTGGCCACTCCTGATATACAATAGTCCCAGTGTCCACGTCTCACGTTAAACGGAAGGCAAAATAGATTATTTTGATTCAGAGAGCTTCGAGCCTAAAAGTCACCAGATTAATCTATTATATATTTCAGTAACTTGCAACCTTTGGCATGACTAACTGACCAAACTATACACTCTTCAGGCCTTAAATTTGGCAGGAAGGTGGCAATTGAGATAAGGAAGATGATGGCTATAATTAAAAGTTGTTTACTTCAAGCAAGTATTTTTAAAATATAACAATGTTTATTGCTATGTAGCATCTGTATATTTGATTGTTTGTTTCGTAATATATAGTACCGTGCATGTCATAAAAACTAACCGTATCAAGCGTTCAGTTTGGTGCGTAATGTTGTGGTGCGCATGAGTTCTGAAGCAAGACTGTAGTTTATTACTTTTATTATACTAGAGGGGGGGGGGGGGATCACATGATTGTTTATTCTGGGCAATGCCCGGTAGCTCATCTAGTTAGAAATAATGCTGGCCTCAGAATCTATCAATCTTGCTGCGAATCTCCATCAAACTGCTTACTCACGTACCTTACAGATATTGTCTAAAAACACAGGGTTATCGAAATACAATTCATTTTCAAAGTCCAACCAGGCAAGGCAGTTGGAATGAAGGAGACATTCATGGCCAGGATTGCGGAAACAATTGCGAACAATCACAATTTCGCTGATTTAACTTCAGTTGGATAGCTGTCACTTGAATAATGGATTACAGATAGTTGATGATTTGGTGAACACGAATTCCTCTTTGATGTCGAGTCTAAAACAGCTCTGAAACGGTTGAACAGGGAAAGAGTATTTTTCCGTTTCATTGCCTTTCCGATCTTTGAAAAAGAAAAGGGAAATGGTAGAATCGTGGCTGTCAGCAAGGAGCGGATGGGAATTGAAGGGGGTGGGGGGTGGGGGTTGGAGGGGGGGGGCTTGAGGTAAATTTTGGGTGGAGGGGCCCCGGGGGGATTTTAGGTTGGGGGATCCCTTGGGGCGAAATTTTGGGTTTGTTGGGGGGAGGGGGGGGGGCGCTTGGTGGGGAGAACGTTTGGGTTGTGGGGGAAAGGGAGTTCCTTGAGGGGAAAATTTGGGGTGGGGGTCCCTTGAGGGAATTTTGGGTCGGGGGTCCCCGGGGAAAATTTGAGGCGGGGGATTCCTTGGGGGAAAAGTTTGGGTGGAGGGTCCCTTGACGAAAAAATTGGGGGGGTGTGGGGGTGCCTGGGGGAAATTTGAGGGGGACATTTTGGGTGGGCGTCCCTTGGGGGGGGGATTTTTTTTTTTGTTATGGGGGGGGGTCCTTTGGACTTGGAGGAAAATTTGGGAGGGGGAAGTCCCTTGGGGGGGGGGGGATATTTTGGGTGGAGAGTCCCTTGGGGGGACATTTTGGGCAGGGAGTCCCTTGCGAGGAAAATGTGGGGGTTTCAGAGCGGAAATACCCACACGCCCCCTTAAATAATGCCCATTGTGACATTTTAGCCGGTGGTGCACTGAGTCAAGTTTGTTTTGCCTCAGTTTCAGTGTGAGATGTGAACTGTGGAGTTGGCTCGTTGGCGAGACTGACACGAGACTGTCGCAGCAGTTCGGGTTCAGTAAAACTGTCTTGACTCAGCTTAAGAGGTACAATGAATATGAAGAAACAGGTTTTAAAAAGTTAGGAACCACAATGACTGCAGGAGAAAACAGTTTTTAACAGGTGAAGAACCATAACGAAAATAGAATAAAACCTGCCTTAAACGGCTAAGAACCATCGTGAATACAGGAAAAGACGGCTCTTCAAAAGTTAAGCACAACTTTGAATATAGGGGGAAACAGATTTTAAAAGGAAAATGATTTCAATAAATATATTATTATGAGAAAACAAATGTAACAGCTGAGGTTGGTCTGGCGCGTTATAGTAGGGGGGAGTTAGTTGATCTAACTATAACTCTTTAGAAAACGAAACTATTACAGCTGTAAAATAAATAAACACGAGATCCGACGATCGATTAAATAATGCTCAAGTTTAATAACTGTATCTTAACAATAAAATACTAGGAAGGTACCAACGAACAAGTAAATATCATACGCCACAGAGAAGAAAAACTCACTTACTCACCGACCAACCTCTTACATGGGTCTATATATAGGTATTTCTGTAGAAAATTCCCGAAATTAATCTGACCTCTGCCCTCGCCCGTAATACACAAACTAACTAATCACGTATCAATACGTCACCAGGTTACATCATTCAAGAAAAACGGGGGAGGGCAAGGGGTAGCTCGCAGATGCTACAACAAGTTTCAATTGAAGTTATGAATTTAGGACCTTTTTCCTCTGTCGCCATTCAAAGTCTTATCCTCCTGTCGTAGGTGGGAAGGCACACAGACATTATCTACAGTGAAAATCCCTATTCCCTTGTCGTGGATGCTCGTACTCCCACACATATTGTCATAGGAAATTGAAAGCAAATAGACTAGTGTGGTTGTTTAATCTGTCATCGATAAGCTATAAGACATTACATGATGTTAAAAAAAAAGTTACATAGATATTTTCTAGAGTTCATTTAAGGTTTTTATAATATTTCCACAAAATTGTTTACACATAGACTCAAACCAAAATTAAAAATTCCAACGTTGGAAAATTCATGCAATTTCCTGTCCATGGTTCTGCGTCATTATGTGCCCACACAGCACATTTTGTAGCTGTAACACTTACAAACTGTAGCCTGATAAAGTTTTATTTTACAATTTTCACAAAGAAAGGATTTAAAATCACTGAAGATTTAGTGGGAAACATGTTTCAAAAGGTTGAGAACCACTTTGGGCGCAGGCAGATGCAGATTTTAAGAGGCTAGCAGCCAATGTTGTCGAGTAATGAGGAGCATGACTGAGGAAGAGATAAGGTTTTAATCTGAGATGTTTTAGTGCCCGGGGGCTCCGTAAAAAACCAGTTTCACCTGTGGAGGCGTGGGGAATTTTCCTGCCCTATCTGTCCATCAACGATTTGTCACAGTGCTTGTGTTCTTGCTCGTTAATTTTCGAACAAGAGCAATCAACGTTTCAGGTACGTTGACAATCAGTGTGATTATCACACTTTGTTTGCAAACTGTGGCTTTACGGGAATGTTCGATGCAATACTTTGAAATTTTAATAGAACGGACGTCAAAAGTATCATGCGAATACGGACCAGGGGGTTATGCTTTCTTTTCTATGAGTTTCAGGAGTCATTTTCTGGTAGCAAAAATTTGCCACCATGTCCCAGGGCTTTGACAACCGAAAGGGTTAAAATATTTAGTTGTAATTGTTTTAAAACGGAGGAGACAGGTCTGAAAAGCAGTGGCCTGCAGAGGTTTGGTGATGCCTAGGGCCAACTCCTTGATTATATCAAAGATACTAGAAACGATAAGATGAGACACTCCCCTCTTCCCACCTCTAAAAAAAATCGTGCACGCAGTTTGCGCGCTGATCGTGGGCGTCGCCCATGGCTCACAGCATGAAAATAATGCTTAATATAATGATAAATTAATGACTCTGATTTGTTACAGTGATATTGCGACTAAAAAAAAAAAGAGAGCAAAAAATTGAGTTCTTCCACAGCGATTGAGGTTAAAATTACACAATAATTGACGTCATTCAAGGCCTACAGTGATAGCTGAACAATGAACAAAATTGAATATTTTCCTTATTTGGCTTGGTAAAAATATTGCATGGTCCATCACTTCCCGGCACTCTCCGCTAGGTGGAAATGCGAAATCTGTGCCCGGGGCTGTCGCTGCCTCTACCCCCTCCCTGCTTTCTGCGCGTCACTACTGGTTATTACAGCAATGAATATAGGATGAAACATGTTTTCAAAGCCGAAGAAGCACAATTATACATGAAGGAGGACATAGATCTTAAAAGATAAGAACCATTACGAGCATAGTATCAAATCATGGAAGGACTTCCGAATGCGTTCCATAGCCCGAGTGAAAACAATACATAGCTATCCCGGCGGCTTTCCCTGATACGTCAATCTGACTACTGCCCAGACGAACATCGGCCTACGGCCTCCATGATACAAACTGACTAGACCCTCACATCGCTACATATCAATCTGACAATGCCTGTGCACTTGTCGAGCTATGGAACGCATTCGGAAGTCCTCCCAGGAACATAATTTGTGCCCTAGCATAATGCATAGTTTTCAACACAACTAGAGGATGAATTTTAGTCTAACTTCATTTGTAAACTATAATAAAGCATAGTTTTCAGCAGAATTAGATTCTGAATTTTAAGTCATATAAGCAAAGACAATGGTACACTTTTGTTTTCATGGTAACACTGTGATCACAATGGAGCATAACAGGGGAGGAGTACCTTACTCGAGCGCCACTTGATAGATTGATAAGTAACGACGTGAGGGTCTAGTCAGTTTGTATCATCGAGGCCGTAGGCCGATGTTCGTCTGGGCAGTGGTCAGATTGACATATCAGGGAAAGCCCCCGGGGTAGCTATGTATCATCTCTTTTAGTTAGTTTCTGGTCTTTGGCGCTCGAGTACGGAACTCCGTCCCATAACAGTACTAGGAACAAGTTATATTGACAAAACTGTAACAATGTTTCAGCAGTATGGTACATTAAGTACAAATCCGGAATGACCTTAGGACCTCTGTTTCGTAACCAATCTATGGCTGTTGTTACTTGTACGTACGGTCCCGAAGCGTTTTGCGCTAGGGGCGCTTACAAAGGGTCCCTTTCCTTGACCCTAAATCTGATCGAATCCCAAAACCACGCCTCTTGTCCTCTAGATGGATGTTTTTTTATAGTAAATGCGCTGCTCATCGATTAGCACTTAGAACATGAAATTATGTGCCCGACTAAAGTTGTCTAATTCAAATGGTGCTCCTTCCACAAGTTTAAAGTAAGGAGTCTTACCTTTAGTAGTCCATCATCTTCAAATAATCCACAGTGTGACAATTCAGTAATCCACAAAACGAATTTCAAAACCACAAAACACAATAGAGACACTCGGCTGTAACTTTACATCCGCAGAAATGAAATCACAATATTTTGACCACATAACGTTTACATCCAACCTGAAATATTTCTTCACAATTTCTTCACGAAATGACAAAAACACTTGCAAACACTGGATCCAAATCATTATTTTCATAACTTTGTCGTGATTTGAGGAAAGCATTTCCTAACATTAGAACTTAATCAAATAGATTTTAAAATGAGCCTCATTATTAGTGGCGGCATTCAGAAATCAGAACTCGTTGTAAAAACGAATGAGTGTGGAATTTTTTGAAAAGTGAAAATCCCTCACAACAAACACGCTATCAACACACCTATAAAACCTCTTTACTTCAAGGGACAAAATTAATTTTTTCTTTAAAAAAGTATATTTATTTTTACTTTCGTAAAAGTGGGGGAGGGAGGGGGGTGGGAGATCGAGGGATGGATGGATAGATTGATAGTATGGGTGGATAGGATGAATGGATACAGTAGATACCTGAGTGAAAATATGTGGATGGGTGGATTGTTGGGTAGGTTGGGAGTGGGTGGATAGGATCGGATAGATGTGGATGGATGTCGATAGATGTAGATCCATGTGGATGGATGGGAGGAGAAATGGATGGATGAGTGGGTGGATGGGCAAAGGCGGACCTACATTTTTGGGATCCCGAAGCTTGAACGGATATGGAACCCGTTCACAACCAGGAACGATAGGGCAACATCCAACATCCACTCAGTTAAAGATTAAATATTTTTTGAAATGGGATTATTTTATGCAATGTTGGTTTGTGGCCATCCACGGAGCAGGGACTTCACAGCCAGGCTACAAAATAATGAACTTGATATTGTTGTGTTTTTTTTTTAATATTAACCCTTCTTCTCTCACCCCAGCCTTTTTGTGACTCCAGAGCTACAGAGGTTCCCCCCGAAATAGCCTTAACAACAGGGTTAGGGATTAGATAAGATTTGGTTCAGGATAAGGACGGGGTAAGATACGTAGGAACCCCTAGTGCAGTACGCTTTGGGGTGCGTACATACTTATAACAACAGCCATTAATTAAAGCTGTTGTTAAGGCTATTTCGGGGGTGGGGGGGGGGGAGCTCTCTAGCTCTGGAATCACAAAAGTACGCACCCCTAGCGCAAAACACATGAGGTACATACGTTCAAGTAACAACAGACTTTACCAAATAAAGGTGTACGTATTAATTTTGTGTTTTGCTAGGTTTATTAAAACTGTTTGTGTGTTGAATTCAGATTTTTCATTGCATACTGGCTACTGCCAAATATTGAACATTTCTCATAAAAATAAGGAAGAAAAGAAAACAGTCAGAGAGAGAAAGAGAGAGAAATAGACAACCAGAGAGAGAGAGAAAGAGAGAGACAACCAGAGAGTGAGAGAGAAAGAGACAGAGTGACAGAGACACAAAGAGAGAGACAACGACGGAGACAGCCAGAGCGAGCTAGAGAGACACAAATAAAGTGACAGAGGCAGAGAGATCGAGACAGGCAGAGACACAGAGAGAGAGAGAGACAGACAGACAGACAGACATGCAGAGGGAGAGAGAGAGAGAGAGAGAGCAAGAAAGAGAGAGTGCGATGAAGAAATCAAAAAAAGAAATGAAACTTTAAATAATTCTTATCATTGAATATGGGCAAAGTGCGTGGACGAAACAGGATTTGATAACATGTATCTCCTGTGTCAGTGAAAGTGAAGAGTGACATTAAAACCTTCAGTGTCCAATAATAGCACCGGGAAATCATGGAAATCTGGTAATGATCACGGCTAGTAGCATAAAATCAAGGGTTCCCAACTCTTTTATCGTGTCTTGTTCAGCCCTGGCAACCTTTCGAAAAGTTGATTTAACTCCAGCTGTGTTTAGCTCTTTATTTTAGGAGCTTCGATTCTCTTTGCATTTACACCTCACTTTTCTTGTGTTTATTCTTGTTCTTGTTCGGGTGTGTTTTTGTAGTAAAGATTAATTTTTTTAGAATTAGGCCGGGGCAGCGACATTGTTCGGTCTGCTTTTCTCGACGTTCAACTGCCAAGGTATCTTTAACGTGCGCAGCGTGCATAAGGGTCCTCCGAGTTTTTCGTCCTTATCCGAGAAGACTTGGTGCATGATCATACCTACCATAGGATCGGGGACAGGAATTCCTCCCGCCCCCCCCCCCCAAAAAAGGAAAAAATTCCAACATGCCTGCACCGACCGGGCATCGAACTCCGTACCTTTGGCATGAGGGGGCAAGCATCTTGTCTCTACAGTTTTACTCTAGAGAGTCTAGAACGACGTGCACCCCACAGCTTTTAAATCAGGGGTTCCCAACCTTTTTATCGTGTCCCGTTCACCCTTAGCACCTTTTCGAAAAGTGAATTTACCTCCACCTTGTTATGTTCAGTAATTTGAGTTTACATGTCTACCTTAAACATAGCAACAGACAAGAGGGAAATTACACCCAGTCTGCTTCATTGGCGTGTGACACAGTAATTACGAAGTATAAAACGCGAAGTTCAAAAAGGCAGAAAGAAAAATATAATTATTATATATTTATTAGAGTTCAAGTTTATTGTAGGCCTTGACAGCCAATTCAAAATATACAGAAGAATAGTGCAAACCAGACATGGAGAAGCATTAAAAACAGAACGCACGGCCACTCACTCTCTCCGCTACTTGCTGCCTACTACAGTTTATACATTTACTTATAATAATATACAATAAAATATAACTTGATTGATAATTGTCGGCGACAGTCATTATTCCTCATTCCTCGCCTCCCCCACCTCAGTCGTTTCCACCTTCATCTGTCATAAATTTTCTTTCCATGAAAATAACACTAAGATCTACATTTTAACATAAAAGAATTCAATTTTCAGATTATTTTTTTTTTTTTGGATCACAAAATAGGCCTACTTTAAATTTTCTTCTCAGCTTCAATTTTTTTTTAAAAACCATATTTCTGTATAGATTGTGTACAAATTCAACCTCGAATCAGCAAAATTACCCAGTCATGCTCTTCTTTTTCTTTTTTTTTTGTCTAAAACATCATAATCCTTCGTCTTTACTACCTCTATTCTCTACGTAACCCCATGGCTGCTTTCATCGCGTCATCTCAGTCTAAATTATAGTCAGCACTCAGCTATCTCCAACTCTGTCGGGATTATGATCCAATATTTACTACAAGTTTTTGCAGTGCATTTTGTCTTCATATTATGGAACTGTGAGTGATTAACCCGAGCAGTGGTGATGAAAAAAACGCACATAACTTGGTGATCGGATTTTATATGACCCGACCCTCATGGAGAGAGAATAAGATAAGATAAGATAAGATAAGATAAGATATGACTTTATCATCCTGTTTCCAGGATATTTGTTGTCACAGCATCAATAACAGTACCAATACCATATCTAAGACCTACAGGTCTTTAACGCACACCGAACACGCGCACATTGCTCACACAACATTACCAACAAGTAAGAACATTACTCACTCACACACACACACAAACACACACACACAATGTCAGAACAATCTATTAGGGAAACTAACAACAGCATACCACATCAGGAAACACTGCTACCTCGAATTGCGGATGGTGATCGCGTCTTATATGACCCGACCCTTATGAAGAGAGAGTGGTGGCATCACAAAAACACTTCCGATGTTCTAGGACACACGTATAGCTCAACCCCAGGACACTTTCATCTAAGAAATGTCTCAGTATGTGTGCCAGGACGCTGGCATCGTAGAAAAGTCACAACAGACGTCTCAGGAC
Organism: Onchidella celtica; assembly: GCA_963931925.1. Taxonomy (NCBI): domain Eukaryota; kingdom Metazoa; phylum Mollusca; class Gastropoda; order Systellommatophora; family Onchidiidae; genus Onchidella; species Onchidella celtica. Next base: position 46,755,530 of record OZ007570.1, read on the forward strand.
CCCAGCCTGCCTTTATGTCAGCACAATGAAGTCATAGAAATACATGTACTTCAGATATCTCAGAACACAAGCATGCCTCGGCAGAAGGACAATGGTGTCATAGAAATGATTCAAATGTCCCAGGACACAAGTGTGTCTCAACACCATTACATTGGGATCATACAAATGTCTCGGCAGATGTCCTGGGACATCAGCATGCCTCAACGTCAGAACAGCAGTATCACAGAAATACTTCAGATGCCCCAGGACACTAGCGTGCCTCAACGCCGGAACAATAGTATCACAAATACTTCAGACGCCCCAGCACACTAGCAATAGCATGCCTCAACGCCGGAACAATACTAACACAGAAATACTTCAGATGCCTCACCATCAGCATGCCTCAAAGCCAGAGCTGTGGCATCGCAGAGATACTTCAGTTTGCCCCACGGTCGAGGCAATGACATAACAGAAATACTTCAGATGTCCCAAGACACCAGCATGCCTCAATAACTGGACACAGGCATCATGCACCGACAGATGTACCAGGGCACCGTCATGTCTCAACGCCAGGAGTCCATCGTGACAGCAATAGTGTCACGTGCTTACCTACAGTTTCAAAAGCGTCAGAGTTGTTTCCACACGTTCAGGATCGCTAGAAACAGGACATATGAAATAAATAAAAAAAAAAGGATTCCCCGTCATATCCCATTCATTGCATGTCTTTCTTTCTTTGGCATTAAATTATACATCTTAAAGTGTCCCCATGCATCTTAATTATCAAAGATTTTTCCTTCCAAAGGAAGGAAGAGCACAGAAAAAGAATGAAAAGAGGAAAACGACTAAGAAGACGGGAGAACAATCATAATGGACACTAAGGAACACGATGAGAAAGTTTATACCAAGGGGCATATTTTGAAAACATCCACTGATCAAATGGCCACAAGGTCAAGAGCAAGATGGTATTGACATTATTGACAATAATGATGATAATATAAAGAAAATAAATGTAAAGAACATTCTAAAACACAGAAATGACGAAACTAGAAGGTGATGAGACAAACAAACTAATCCCAGCCAGTAACCCTATGGAAATCCAATTTATAGGATAGATTTCAAGTTTGCACATAGGAATGACGTTTTTCCTACTTAGATCCGCTGGTTACGATATTGCGCCACATCGGTTTGATATAGGAAACCCGCCCCTGTGGTAATCCCACCAATACTACAGAAATCTACGTCGGATTGACGTAGGGTTGTTGGCTGGGATGGTAATGGTCACAACTACAATAACGATGGCAATGTCAAGAAAAGATAATGATAATACATGTATGATTATCTTAATGAATAGATGATGTGATGATAATGACAAAGATAAAGATGAAGATAGTGAGTCTCCAGCTCTAAAGGTGAGAGTTTACGGTCCTGCAATTAGCATTGTCCTGGAAATTTGCGATTTGAAAGTAACAGTGGTCGATGGATGAATTGGGGCGGGGGGGGGGGAGGGGGGGTGGGAGATCGAGGGATGGATGGATAGATTGATAGTATGGGTGGATAGGATGAATGGATACAGTAGATACCTGAGTGAAAATATGTGGATGGGTGGATTGTTGGGTAGGTTGGGAGTGGGTGGATAGGATCGGATAGATGTGGATGGATGTCGATAGATGTAGATCCATGTGGATGGATGGGAGGAGAGATGGATGGATGAGTGGGTGGATGGGCAAAGGCGGACCTACATTTTTGGGATCCCGAAGCTTGAACGGATATGGAGCCCCTTCACAACCAGGAACGATAGGGCAACATCCAACATCCACTCATTAAAAAAAAAGTTTCTGCACGGCCCCTCCGGGATTAGGGCCCATGAAGCTTAACTTTCATAATAGATCCGTCACTGTGACTGGGGTGTGGTGGGGGCACAAACACAATCATGGCAACTTAGGGCTTACGGTACACAGACAGAAAATAATACGGTCTACCGTTGATGTGTTATTTTGGAGGAGAGAAGAAGGAAGGGGAGTGTCCACTGTGTAGTGGTCTGAACTGTTTGAAAAAACACATTATGAAAGATACAGATATACTTTTTGTTTACAACCAGAAGTCCGTGTGAGCACTAGTATGTTGTAAATATTTTTTCTTTCACTTGCGGAAGACGGGCACTATTCATAACAAACTTGGGATGACAAGTTGAAATCTATCAATAAATCTGAAGTTTGCACGTTGATCATGCAATATCGACGTGTTCATACGTTTAATTTTTTTTTCCTATCAACTTCGCTGAGGGTTCTCTTCGCCACAGCCTTTTCTGTTCATCTTGCAAGGACTGTACAGTGTGCAACGATTAAGAGAGCCGGGAATATACATGTAATTTAATAAGGGAAAAAATCATTTTATAAATACAGTTTAGATGCTTAGAAATTATGCAAGGAAACCAGACCGATGCGAAATTCCAGGAAAACTATTTTGGAAGGGCTGTTGTTGGGGAGCCGTAGTAGTTTACACGGTAAGCAAAAGATGAGCAGTGAAAGCAACTATTTTCTCTATTCGGTTTTGTAATTTGACGACGGGCCCCTAGCAACAGTTTTTTGGAAGACAGAGAACAACACTGAAGGCAGGAGAAAATGATAAGAACAAGTGAAGTAAGTGGCGAATTGTGCGGATTATCAGGAAACGTGGGTTTGAGTTTGAGTTTGAGTTTAATGGCGCGTCAGCACGTTAGCAGCCACTTTACGCCCTTCACAGTTTTTTTTTGTTATCATACTTTGGGCTGGCTTTCAGGTTTCAGCCCCGCAAATTTGATACAGTCTTGGCATGTTATGTTTTTAAGCCATGTTTTTAAAAACAGCACGAGAGATAATGAACTGAAACAAAAAACGTCAATAAGCAGACCAGAAAGGAAAGGAGAAATCTGGGTGAGAGGCTGAAACAAAATACTGCTGCAACAACTACTGATACATGATTGTGTACATAATTAAAACAAGTAAGGAAAAGAGAGAGGTGAACTCGTGAGATCTGCTATTGTTGACCATCAGAAGAGAAAGTGAGGAAAAGAAAAACAGAGAAAGAGGTGAACTCATGTGAACTCGTGTTGTTGACAATCAGAAGAAAAAAAAGAAAAGAATAAATCAAATGTTTTGAGTTATCAGGAAAACAACAACAACAAACAAAAATAGAACAAAAAAGTGGCACGGGGACTCCAGCATACACTACCCTACCTAGCACACCGAGTGTGCCGTTTGACCATGTAGTTGCGAGAGCACTTTTCCCATGACAAGGACGACCCTGAGCATGTATGTCTCTTATACGGTGCCCCTCAGGGTCAAGGAAGTAGGTTCTAATCCGTATGTTTTGTCCGGCCTACTCCCGACCTAACTCCACCCCAACTCTCAAATCCCTTAGCAACGTGTTATGGGAGGAAATCTTGCCAGACCCAAAGCATTAAAGGTCAGTTTGGGCAAAAACTGACCGTGCAAGCACCTTGGTCACGCCGGACCTTAACGTTGCATGGGAAGAGGAGCCAGTGACCACCCGGGTTTCCCCAAAGTGGCTGTTATGTACTTGTAGAAAAAACCGGCCTACCTTATATACAGCATGGTCGCAGGTCGACAAAGCTTGTTGGTTCTGGACGAAACAATTACAAAGGGGATAATGTTGAATATTTAATCAGTCCTTGCATTTATTTACTTCAGAACAATTTTCCATTATTTAGATTAGCAAGCTTTATGTTTCCATGGATTGAAAAATATTATTTGAGCCACTAGAATGATCATTTTGACAAGAAATAGAAGTTTGCAGCTCTCTGCCTTCATTGCCGCCATGTTATTAATGACAACCATACAAAGATATTAGTACTAACTTCCTTTGACTGTTTGTTTGTTTTGTTTTCGTTTTTTGTCACTGACAAATACGTTTCAAAATTATCAAAGGTAATGACATGAATGGTTTTCATAATGTGTGTTTGATTAAGCGAGATTTCTAATGTTGTGAACACACCTTGTCATGAAGTGGTGAGATTTCCGATGTTTATACGCAATATTTTTTACCTTTCTCTGTTTTGATTATATGCCCCTCGTGTAATTGAAGCACTTGTCAAAATAACTTGTGCCTAAGATTCCTTAGGCATTGGACCAAGTCTGTTTTTTTTTAAGTTTACAGGGATTTCGAGCACAAGTGAGCCAAGCTTATGAAACACATACGTGGAGGCGAGGATGAAAGGGGAAGGGGAAAAAACAACAACAACAACAACACCAAAGTCATTTGTAGCCTGGTTGTGAAGTCTCTGCTTCGTGGATGGCTCACAAACCAACATTGCATAAAATAATCCCACTTCAGAAAACATTTAGCTTTAACTTTTCTTTTCATAACAAAACGAATCACAACCTTTTTAAAAAAAATTCATTTTGTCTTGAAATAGCGAGGTCTTGTCGTTGTGTTGATGGCGTGTTTATTGTGAGCGATTTTCACTTTCCAAAAAATTTCACACACATTTGTTTTTACGACGATTTCTCATTTCTGAATGTCGCCATTGATAATGAGACTTATTTTAAAACCTATTTGATTAAGTTCTAATGTTTAAAAATGCTTTCCTCAGATTGTGACAAAATTATGAAGGTAATGATTTGGATCCAGCGTTTGGAAGTGTTTCATCATTTCGTGAAGAAATAGTGAAGAGGTGTTTCAGGTTAAATGTAAAAGTTTTGTGGTGAAAATACTGTGATTTCATTTCTGCGGATGTAAAGTTAAAACCAAGTGTATCTATTGTGTTCTGTGTTTTTGAAATTCGTTTTGTGGATTACTGAATTGTCACACTGTGGATTATTTGAAGATGATGGACTACTAAAGGTAAGATTTGTTACTTTAAACTTGTGGAAGGAGTACCCTTTGAATTACACAACTTTAGTCGGGCACATATTTCATGTTCAAAGTGCTAATCGATGAGCAGCGCATTTACTATGAAAACATCCATCTAGAGCAGGGGTCACCAAACTACGGCCCGTGGGCCGGATCTGGCCCGCGACGTCAGTTCATCTGGCCCGCCATGGTACTTGATTTTGTTTGATATCCAGAGCTACGGGATGGACAAGCTTCCTTGCTAACCTCTTTGAAGACCTTTTTTTTTTTAGTAAATCGATAGCTTTTTAATATTAAAAAATCGTCTCCGCTCTAGAGTTTTTGTTCTGGCTTGCAAGTATTGGACAGATTGCTTATGCGGTCCGCGCTTGTAAGTCTGTCAGTTATCTGGCCCACTGTGAAAAAAGTTTGGTGACCCCTGATCTAGAGGACTAACTCGCATGGGGGGGGGGGCACGTCTGACCCCCTGCTCACAGCGGGTTCAGTGGCGTCCTTGAAATATCTTTGCTGTGTGACTCAAGGAACTCCTCCCAAAGTGTTTAATACATTTGTGTTTTGCTATATTACAACATTGATGTCTATCATGCTTGTCTGTTGAGTCTTCGGGAACATTCCACACAATCATGTCTCCCCCCCCCCCCCCTCGGGTCCTGCTATTGTAGACACATCATCATCATAATTATGATTATTGTGATCCATTGCATTATTATTGTTGTCCACGATCGAAACTGCCCCCGACCCGACAATTACACCCAGGGTCTCTGCCCAGCATTTGTGTGTGTGTGGGGAGGGGGCCCTGTATTTCAGACTGACAGCCGACAGCAAACCCCAACTTTCTCTCTCTCTCTCTCTCTCGCTCACTCCTAGATACCTATCTATCTGTTGTCTGTCCGTCTGTCTGTTTGTCTGTCTTCCTGCCTGCCTACCTGCCTACCTGCCTGCCCACCTGCTTGCCGGCCTGCCCATCCGTTTTAGTATCATATTTATATATCTGTCTGTCTATCTATTCCGTAAGCTATAAAGTATAGCCAGTGTTTGATCACACCAGGTTACAAGTGATCTCTGTCCTCTTTTCGGAAAAACTTGAGTTCAAGACGATAGTGAACTTCAGATAAGGCGCTTCCTATTGATTCCAAGTCCATATGTTGAGCTGCAGTAACTACACGTAATAGTCTAGATTTTTAAAAATAATGTTCATTATGTCTTGTTCAGTGGCGACGCATAAGGGGTGCCACACGGGGGTTTGCCCCTGGAGGCAAAATTCCTAGGGGCGCAAAATTTCAAGAGAACAAGAAAATAAATTAGAAATAATAACTTTAAAAAGCGCGCTCGCCCCCTTGGGATACAGAAGCATAAATGAATTTTAGGAAAGGTAAGAAAAAAACGTCCAGAATTCTAACTGCATTATAATTATGCAAAATGGCAGCTGTTTAAAATTGGGTCTGGTCATAATATGACCCGACCACCACCGCATGGGTTAAAATACTCTAAAGACAATGGGGGGAGAGGGGGGGTGGAGCACGAAGGACCACAGCTGTGAGAATTGTATCAATGAAAGGGTTAAACATTAGAGCCTATTTATTACCAGATCATCCCAACAAACAAATTGTCAATAGCATTATCATTATCTCTGTTCATTTTTGCCTTCTCAGCTTCGAATCAGTCTGCGTTCATTTGTCTATCCTCACTATGACATCTCAATAATACAGACTCCCTTGCAGCTTGTGTTCTCCTCTAGAATGACAAAACCTTCTCATGTTTTATAATGAAGAAGTGCAGAGCAATAAAAATCCTCTTTATGAGTGTGGTGTATGTAAGACTCTAGGAGGTGCGACAGAGGGTATGACAAATAATCCTCTTCACATGTGTGTTGTCTGTGAGACCCCAGGACGCACAGGTAGAAATGGTAAAAATGCATGTGCGCAAGTGCTTATCTATTTCAAAATTTTAAAACTATGGAAGATCGGCCTTGGTCACAGACTAATAAATTAACCAGACTGGAAACACGAGCTTCGGGCTGTGTCGTTTTTTACGGAATTTCCCGGGCAGCGACCGTATAACCAACATGGCCGCCGCTCGGGAAATTCCGATTCTAGTTCTATCTGCAGTAGAATTTCTTTTTATTCGTCAAGATTTGTTGTACATGTATTAATTTCTTGGTGCGGAACCAAACTTCCCCGTTCAGTAGGCGCGTCAAAATGGTATCATTCAAAATAGTAGCCATGCTGAAGCGCCGGTCGCTCCCGTAAACCTAAAATGGCGGATGGTTCATGACCTTTCGCTGTTTTGTGACGTCACACAATGGTATCATCCAGTCTGTGTATTTTATTAGTCTGTGGCCTTGGCATCTTTGAGGAATACCTGGAATTTCAAGAAAAAATTCAAAGAAATTATGAGATAACTAGCCAACCCCGGCAAGATAAATCTTGCAAAATTTCCTTGTATTACATCCAGCTGTATGGACCCTTTTCATTTACCGTCCTCCATATAACGTGGTTTGCAAACAAAGTGGCGGCGTGCCCCTCTTGTATGGCGGAAGCGGTGGACAACGGTCGTACAATGCCATCCTCTTGTTGGGTACCCAACTGTACAAACCCGTTGCGTGCTGGTTCTGGCATAAAAATGCATCTTTGCCTAGGCTGTGCACATATTCAGATGCCATCACTAAGGCAAGTGGAAGTTTTTGCCCTACACGGTGCTTTTCGAAGCCGTGCGGCTCCCCGCAAACAACCGCAACGCGGAAGTGAAAAGGGTCTATATCTAGATCTGGGTCGCATTCATAACGGCACCTAGATTTGATGCAAAGACTCATAAATCGTTTTGTTACACCACAATTCTTGCAGAACACACAGAATGATGTGATAGTTGACTCTCGGCCGGCAATGAGTAAAAGGTGACGAGCGCAATTTCCTCAATGAAACCTTAAAATGGCGAACCATGACTCGAAATAGATCTAAATGATGCAGAAACAATGAAAAATGAAACGTAGAAGCCTGAACAGTTCATAATTTCTAATATAGCCCATGTTAATTTCGCATTGATAATAATATGCTGTTGTGCAAAGTTTGAAGCCTGAGCGTGATGCGGTTCCTGAGCCTTAGGTGGCCAAATTTTCGAGTTACCAAAATACAATATAGATTACAAACGTTTTAAATTGCTTCTGGGTTCATTAGACCCTTGACGTGCGGCAAAGGTTAATAAACAGGTGGATCTCAGTTTCCTGGACATAAAACCAGTAGCTGCTGTATCAGAGCAATGTAACTCAAAGGGCTACCATGACTTTGCTGTACCTTCAGAACTTACTACATTACGGTGACATGAAAGTTGCCACTATTTCAATATAGCCAACGCGATTTTCGCTGCTGAGAACGAGCGTATCTTTAGAACCAGAAAGCAGTGCGTGCTATTAAGCGAGTGTCAGTATGTCGTTCTGGTGTCATTAAAAAAAAATCTATATAATCATCTGAAGATAAGGAAATATCATGCAATCGACAGGGCCTGACAGAGGTTTCCGTACCCCTTGAGATATCAACTTTGAAAAGATAATTTTCACAAAGTAAGCATCACATCAAACACTGACACACAACCTCAAGGGACAGGTCTCTGTTTTGAGGTCTTCGAGAGTCAAAGTCGTGCGCAGAATAGCCACCTGAACTTTCATACAAATAATTATACTTGTTTTGATGCGAAATGGGTTTTCATTTATGTGGATAGCTCTTTTGGTTTTTGATTGTTTGTTTTTTTAAATCGAAGTGCTGGGTTCTTGGGTACAAGTGTTCATTGACAAGTTTTCATAATTATCTAGAGCTTTATTGCACTCAGCACATACACAGTTGATATTGTGTGTAGAAAGTTCGAGGTTTATAATAAAAATGGTAATCTAGAGCTTGAAAAGATCAGATTCTATAAAATCAAATTATCTCTTTTGGGGGGGTGGTGGGGGGGGGGTGGGTGGTGAGGTGGGAGGAGGGGGTTCTTTAACACAAGGAAATACTCAGATACATTAGAAGCTTGCCATGGCCCTTTACAAGCTGTTTGAACATAATAATATAGTTTAGACGCCGGGTTCAGTTTGCATTCATGGCGTTTGTTCAGAAGCTTTCAAAATAGCTTATTATAATAAAAATACTTGATCTGCTCCAATCGTTGCCCCCCCCCCCCTCCCCCTCCAGATTGTTGTTACTTGTAAAGTTTTTTTGTGCTAGGGGTACGTATTTTAGAGCCTTTTGTGACTCCAGAGCTAGAGAGATCCTCTCGAAATACTCCTCTTTAATGTCTTACTTAATTATTCTTTCAGATTTTGATTTCGTTTTTCTCTGATTTTTTTTTTTTTGTCTTGTTTTTTTTTTTTGTCTTTGTTGTTGTTGGAAGGATAATGGGTAGGGTTTGAGATTCGATAATTTTAGGGTTAAGGATAAGGACGGGAATAAGGACAGGTACACGCATTATATGTATGTGCCTCTAGCCCAAAACGCTTGGGATAGGTACGTACAAGTAACGACATACTTTGTGTTTAAGCCAGTATGAGAAGGCAGTGTGTCTTAGGATGAGGTTTAGGTTTGGAGCCAGAATTAGAAAAAAATATAAAAATGGGAAGTCCCAGCTTCGCCTCTGATATAGCTTCCTTGTGTTGATCAGGTACACAGAATTTCAAACAAAACAAAAATAAACAAAAGAAGCAAACACAATATCTACATCTATTTCCAACAAAAAATAATGGCCACGAGCAGAGTAACCCTGCATACGCCAGGCCTTAGGGGGGTATCATACTAAGTCCGGAACACCAGAGCAAGGTGCTACCAGCAAAATGTAGGCTACACCCAAGAAATAGTGACAGATAGTGGCTGTGTCTGACAGGGCTTTGTATGATAGGGTAATCCCGGGTTCGCTATGAAAATATAGCAAATTAAGATGTGCACTTCTTGCCTGCCAGCAGCTGACTGTGCCGTTCAGTACTTACTATGGTACCTCTCTTGGTGGTTAATTACGTTCTTGAACAAATTTGCAAAGGAAATCCAGAGCCTCGCAATATTTTGTTTTCTGTCTAATTATTATTCAGAACAAATTATCTACAAAATGATTCCCTAAAAACCCCCCCAGCTTATTCCATTTTTTAATCATCTCCGATTGTTACATGACTTTACGCTCAGCAGCTTTAAAAAAAAAGTGAGACAAAGCCTTCAGGTATGGGGGAAAATCACACGAAGCCCGGAACATCACAACCAGTTACAGCCAGCAAAGTAGAAATAATGGCAGAAGCTGGCAGTGTCTGATCAGGCTTGGTATGATAGGGTCTTCCCGGATTCCCTAGGAAAATACAGGAAATAATAATGTACCCTACTCGCGTTGCCAGCAGATGTCTGTGACTGACCCGGCTTGGTATGATAACCCACCTTTATCATAATAGCAGATGCAGATAATATTATGTTGTGGTGGTAAAACAGGGGCGAAATTTTGTTGCAACATAATATACCAATTTCTAGCTCGTCCCAGTCACCAGCAGTATCAAGCTCCTTTTGAACCTACATTTATATCATTCTAGTTCTTGTCAAAAACTGACGTTTACCTCCTTTGGAATGAGGGCAGTTTCATAACTGTATAAACAGGTCGATGTACTGTTTCCGGGACATAAAACCAGTAATTGTTATATCAGAAGGGTGAAATCAAAGGAAATCACAGCTCAAATTGCCGTTAAAGTGAAACAGTTTGATGTCAAAGCTATTTTTCCTTGTTTCTCGACCGGCGAATCTTCGAAAGGACTTGACTTCTTCTGAATTACCACCATTTTTCGACAAAAATGAAGTTTACTCATTTAGGGTGATTTTCACAAACAAAGGACTTCGAAATAGCTTTTTTCCTAATGAAGATGTGCATAGTTTAATACAGCGCTTAACTCATTCGCTTTGATCTTGAAAAAACTTCCATTTTGAACGATGCCGCGGAGTTTCATGATCTGCTGTGATGAAAGAGAACGCCGGTGTCATTTTCAGGTTATTTATTTATAGATTGTAAAAACGTGACATGAAAAAAAAAAGGAATACCCTGTCATAATGACACTGCACTCTTTTTACTTCAACATTGTTATCATTTTGATCAATGGCTCATTTTGCTGAAATTATTTCCCCTTAATCCGATAGGGGGCGCGCAGTAACTGGAGGTAAACAAACAGCAGCCGATCCCGGAAGTGATCGCTTGATTTGCCCTATACTGATGCTCCATGAAGTGACGGCTGCGCATAATAAACTGTAGTTTTCTCTCCAAAATGCCAGATTATTGCATTGTTCCCTTTTGCAAAAATCACGGTGGTTATCGGCACTGCCGCGATCAAATTGGGTCGTTCTTATTTCTCTGTAGCTCAGCACCAAAATAAAATAACTTAAAATGCCACATACCAATAATATCATTGAAAATAATACCTCTTTCAAACGTTATTTTTCAATTCCATGACATTGCTGTTATAACTTTAATATTATGAGCCCAAAGTAGTCACTATCGGACATTTTAACGGCCAGAATCGCTAATCTGTGGGAGCTGAGTAACACCCATATATCGTTTCAAGATGGATCTGATCACACAGACTCAAAATAATTTACAGATATTTGGATGACATTGAATAACTAACCTTTATTTTGGTATATTTTTGCCTGGGCTACGGAAAGTCATTTGTTGTATGTGCATGTCGATTTTATGTTTGTATGGAGTTTTAAAATTTGCGAAATTACGCATTTTTTTCTCCTAAATTAAGCTTCAATATGGCTGTTGATTTTGAAAATAACCATTTCTTTTATCCATCTATGGATAGGCCTTCGAATAACCAACACAATGATGTGTTTCTTACTTCTGCGTCAATCTGTCGATTTTCTATAATGACAGTGAAAACTGATACATTTTGACATTTTTGTCTCCCTAGTCAAAAAGTGAAATTTAACGTAGAGGCATTTTTGATTCAAATAAAAGACCACTTATTAATAATTTAAACCCTTTAAAAAATTTAGGCTTGTTGTCTGTATTAAACAGAATGTGTTTACAGTTTGGTATGTTTGCAGTGATAACGCACCGGTGGTGTTTTCATGAAAATTCAGATGATCATAACTTTGCCAAATATTGAGATACAGAGACAAATTTGGTATCAAAATTCTTAAGAAAGTGAGTTCTTTCAATTGGAAAACTTAATTTAAGTGTCTATACAGCGACTTTCCAAAATCAGTTTTGAGTACCTACTTTTAATCTCAATCCCGGCCTGGTTTCAGATTTCCCACCTAATTTGTTCGTATTATATTATTGTTTCTGTCAGTAAATATGTTTCGTTAATATCAATATCACTTTAAGTAATTGGTTAACGTTTAAGTCGGATCAATCATACAAATCACAACATAAAACAAGTTTTCATATAGTAAACACTAAGAAAACACACCCACTGTTCACTGGAGTATAATTTATTTCACTGCCAATCAGGATTAGAGTATAGAAAGGCGACAGGTTATCGGGGAATTGCAAGCATAAAAAAGAAATTTTTTTGAAAAAGTATTTCAATTTCAGGTACATAGGGCTACAACTCCGACTTTACAATCAAGAAATCACTTTGCATGGGAATATCATCCATAAGCTCATTTAATGAGATAATGGCTGATGCCTAAAATCACATGATAAACACATTTTTTTAAATAAAGCTATGCACGGTATATACAGCCATTTGCATCATAAGGCAAGAAAACACCATAGCTGCACCTAATGTTGATCAAATCATGCTCAAGAATCCAAATAGATTTAAATAAATCCTTCTTGCAACGTTCGCCATATTAATAATATCGAGTCGGATAATGCGAAAGTGCTTGAAAGTATACCTCCACTTGTGGAGCGCCACCTATGGTATTACGGCCCTTTGTGTTTGAGCAAAATGAGCCATTCGGTCACCTCACACCACAGACTAGAAATACTACCAGAAGGGACGGAAGGCGTGAAAAACGTCATCAATTTTGACTACCCTACGTCCTACCTACCTTACCTACCTACCTACCTACCTACCTACCTACCTACCTTATCTACCTTACCTACCTACCTACCTATTTATCTATCTATCTGTCCCTCTGTGTGTCTGTATGCCTTCCTGCCTGCCTGCCTGCCTGCCTGTCTGTCAGTCTTCCCGCCTGCCTACCTGTCCTTATATATGTCCGTCTGCCTGTCTGTCTGTCTGCCCACCTGCCTGCTTGCCGTCTTTTTTTTTTGTCCCTCTGTCTGTTCGTCCCTTTTTCTGCCTATTCATCCACCCTCCAACCAATCCATCTGTTCTTCCATCCGTCCATCCATCCATTCATCCATCCATCCATGCATCCATCTATCCATCCATCTTTCTGTTAAAAACACACTTTTTTTTTTTTTTTGGAACATCTCTTTCATAATAAAAATTTATCTGTCAAAAGTTTTGTATGGAGACAAGTAATAAAATTCGAAGGCTCTAGCATTTTCCACTTTCAATCAGGCGCCAAATCAAATCTGCCTATGTCACAAATACATTATCCATGATAGATATTCACGTTACCCCGGGAGCGCAAGGTACATAAATATACATCCATATTGCCATTTCGTCTCCTTTGCTCGCAATCTGGTCGTACACACACACACACACACGGGTTCACTTACCCTGAAAGAGAATTTTGAAACATCTCGTAGCAAATCACGGTTCTGCCTCCACTTTGTGGCTGAACAGCGTTGCACACTATGCACTACTTCTGCAGGCCTTCTCCATTGTGTGTCAAAATATCAAGCATATTCGATGTGTAATTTGTAAGTATTACTGAAAAGAAAAAGAAAAAAAACTTCTTTGCTCTAATAGCTATGATCACATGAAACTTCAATCCTCGGTTTCTCAGAAGTTGATGGAAGGGAGTTAGAACCTTGTCCTTCTAACGGGCCTATTTTACAACACGATCTTTCATGATTTCTCTCCCGCTTCTTAGCCCCAGCAAAAAAGCCAGAATTTCACCTTGAATTCCCAGATGGCTTTGTTAATGCACACGTGAAAGCCGCCTAATTACGGACGAGATCGTAAACGCTTCTCTCGATCAAATTCACACACGACAAGTAATTTGTTTTGGTCATCACACAAAATGGAACTTTAAAAAAAAGAATGGAATGTTGCTACAGGGACGTAAATCCCCCAAGTTTTTTGCGCTAGAGGTACGTAGTTTAGAGCCTTTTGTGACTCCAGAGCTAGGCAGCTCCTCCAGAAATACTCTCAACAACCGCCTTAATTAATTATTCTTTCACATTTTGTTTTTATTTCCCCCCTGTATTTTAGTTGAAAGAGTAAAGGGCAGGGTTAGGGATTGGATAAGATTTAGGGCTGAGGATAAAGACAGGTTTAGGGATAGTACGTACATACTAGTTAAAACATCCAACAAAAGAATGAAGAGGAGCCTAAAGCAAATATTTCTTGCGTCTCAGGAAAAATGTTGGCATTTGGCGCATGGGGTCTTTTACCAAAGCTGCTGTTGTTAGGGGAACGGTGGTCAAATTGTAAAGCCAAATAAAGAAAATATAATACTCAGTTGTGTTCACTGATCATCTATTGCTTACAATACCACGGTCCCTCAACAACAGCTTCCAAAGCGTATCAGGATGGGACACAATTTATTGTTAAAGATCAAAAGAAATGAACGCAGAACGAAAATAAGCTTTGTTGTATTGTGTCAGTGATTAGTAAAGGAAAGGCACAAATCTTAAATCTATAGACATTTGGCAACCTTACTACTTGTTTGTTCCAACTTTTTAAAATTTTTATTTTAGACAACTGAGAAATTCGACGTTGAACATTTGAGGGTTTAGTATTATCAGGAGGAGTTAGGAAAAATGGGAACTCTGAAACAGCTTGATAAATGCCACAACGCATTTTAACATGTGTAAGAGTGTGTATTTGTTATAGATCTTCTACATACTAAAAGATCTCAAGTTTTTCAGAAAGTGGAGGTAGAACAAATGAGAACTGAGGTCACGTTGTAATCACTGATCATCTGTAGTTTATAATGTAAAATATACCATGGTCATTTGACAGCAGCTTCCAGAACATAGCAAAATACGAGATGGGACAGAATTTATTGTAGAAGATCAAAGAAACGGATGCTGGGCGAATATGAAAGTTTGTTGTACTGTGTTAGCCAATCGCGCCCCTAAACAGTAACAGTTGCTCTTTGAAGAGTTAACACGGGGTCACAAAGAGAGACCACCCAAGCAAACGCTACAAAGATAGACTGAAAGACAGTCTTCAGTGGTGCGGCATCCCTTCTGCTGACCTTGTCCAGGCAGCCAAAGACAGAACACAGTGGCGTGACATAAATTAGATCAGACAAGCTTCGAGGACTTTTTAAGAGACGCGCCGCCATCAAGACCCAGGCTGATAGAGAACGTCGCCAATGGGCAGAGTCCATCTTTGCGACAAAGGCAGACAGCCAGTGCCCTGTAGGCTCGCAATTCTGCAAGTCCCAACTTGGACAACGGAGCCAACTCCGCATACACAAGTGACTATGCAGATACATCGTCCTCGAATACGAGGGACCACCAACATCATTAGCCAATACGGAAAGAAATACAAAAAGCGAACATCTATAGAGAGGCAAAACCTAAAACAGAGACGAATGACTGGTATGAAAAGCAAAAACAAAAATAAGAAACATAAATGAAAATTATAAAGACGTGCTGGAAACGGACGAAACGTTTCAGATAGAGTGCTTAAAATAGAATTTTAAAAACGGAAAAAAGACGATCTTAAAGAATTCAAAATCGATTATACCTTATTCTTAACCCGTGCAGCTGTCTTCCTGGTCTTATCTAAGTACAACGTACAGAGTGCGTACGAACTAGAACAAAGCTTTCCGTGACTTCCGCATCCAGAAATGAAATGTTGTTTAATTGTTTGTTTGTTTGTTGTTGTTATTGTTGTTGTTGTTTTCAATGTAAATATAAATATAGTTACCCTTTGACAAGACTTCACTTTCAGCCGACCACAATTGAGGGAATAGTGACCCAGCTCCATGTGGTAGACCCACGCATTTTGATGTCATTCATTCAACAGAAAGAATAAGCCCAAGAAATTGCAATTATAGTGATGGGATTGGTAACAATGATCATCTATATTTTATGTCAGTGGGTCTGACGAGATGCGGCTTAAGATGAAAGTCCAGATTCCTGAGAAAAACTCTCCGAAAAGGGGAAAAACATTTCTATGGAAATTGAGATTTGCTTACGAAATAAAAGATTAACCATTTTTCTGCATTCAGTTAAAATATTTTGCTTGAAATCGTCTTAGAAATATTTTATTTTGATTTTTCTCAGAAGTGTAAAAATTTCACTTTAAGCCCCGATTTCACCACTCACAAACGTAGTTGAGGATCAAAATTTGGAAAGGAAAATATGAACACCCTTTCTCAGTAACTGCAACATTTAAAGTTTCCAAAACTGGCATGAACATTTCGGGATTATGATGCTCTTGAAATTTAGTACAATGAAATGCTGATTTTTTAGTAAACATAATCTTTTGGAATATTTCTACCGGAGTGATAAGGCATAGGTATCATAGTTTTTAATCACCATGACGCAATCTTAGTTCTTGTTTGTTCTCTCTCCATTTTCTGAAAAACTGGAGATTTTTGTTTTTAGTACTATGTAGCAGAGGTACGACAAATGCACACTTTGACATTTGTTTAAAGTTCTCTGTGGCATTTATCAAGCTGCTGTTTCACGGTTCCGATTTACTCTAATCGCTTATCATAAACTAAAGCCGCAAACGCTTAACGTCGAATTTCTCAGTTTAGCAAAAAGTGGAGTTGGAATTAATAGGAACTAGATCTAATTTTTAAGGGGCGACTAGTCATTCCACGAAATGGAAGGGGAAGGAAAAAGAGCCACTATTACATTGAGATGTGTCCAGATTTAGAATCTCGTTTGATTTTTGGCTGGATTCTGTTCTTTCTTACATGTGTACAAATCTTGTTCTCGTTCTTGTTGTTCTTGTCCGTCCATGACCTCCATTCTTCTCTTTTTTTCTTTTTTCACCCGTCTTGTCCATGTCTGTCTACATGTCTGTCTACTTGTCTGTACAATACTTATCTTCTTCCCATCGGCTGTCGGGGCGTTTTCTTGCTCTCTTTCCTTTTATCGGCCCCTATTCAGAGCAACTCTTGTCCATCTGTTCTTCCATCCATCCATCCATCTACCCATCCAAAGGCTTTCATGATTACAATGGAGGCCTTACTGTGATCCGAGACACTGGATGCCGAAACGGTTCAATTCGCCAAATTCCGCCCATCGACTTGCGATCATGTCATTCATGTCAACACAAGTCGCACCACACCCCTTCATAATTGAAGGAAAAAGACGAGTACCACAGAGTAGTATTACAGTGTTTTTCGCTCTCAAGTTATGGACATTATAGTTAAAGATGGAATAGTCTGTCTCCGTATTCTGCGTCTCGGATTATGATACAACAAATGCCAGTCAGGTTTGCCAAGGAAAGCATGATTTCTCATTCTTGTTAGCCTGGCATACCTGGGCTATTTTGCCTGAATATTTTTAGAAGAAATTAAATGCCATATTTCCCATTAATTCACTTTCTCGCTACCTTCATTGCTGGCATTCCTCCTTTTGCTGTACTACCCCATCGGCGGTGAAAGTCTTGCACCAGTGACAAGTTAAGCATAACCGCTCTATCTTCTGAGATCCTTTTATTTACGTTGAGATATTGTTACACTTGTTAGATTTTCCCTAAAACCTGACGAAGGACTAGTCTTACCGTTCAATTACTTTCGGATTTTATTTATTTATTCGTTTATTTATCTTGTTTATTATTTATTTACTGATTTATTCATTGATTTATTTCATTTATTATTCATTTATTTAATGTTTTAATTATTTGTTAATTATTATTATTATTATTTATTTGGTCATACCAAGGTGCTTTGCGAAATATAACTCAATCTCTCTCCCTCCCTTTCTTTCTCTCTCTCTCTCTCTCTCTCTCTCTTTCTCGCCTCTCTTTTCTTTCAACACCCAGACGTCTTCGACTTTCAACAATGAGAGATGGAAGGTAGAGTAGGCTATGATATTAACTTATTGAAAAGGCCACCTATCGTTAAATAGATCAAATCATTACCTAGTAGGACGTTTTCATTCCCAAATCCTCATACGTACAATCCACTCACGCACGCGCACACGCACACATGCACACACGCAAGGATGAACAAACATATGCACACACAAACACACACATGTGCACATGTACACGAGCGCGCAGACACATACACTCATACAGACACACAAACACACACACAAGCACACACGCACACATGCACACATTCACACAGACACACACACGCTCACACAAGCACACACACACACATCCACGGAGTGTTGGAAATTAGGTTACATGCACGCTACATGCCATCCTCTCCACATCACTGTTTTCTAACACAAATGTATTCTAAAGTGTCACACAGTGCAACCTAGGCCTGCTTTTGACACGGCCGCCGTGTGAACACATTATTCAACATAATTATTTGCCATTTAACCTCCACGCACCTCCTTAAGATAGCTTTGGGAAGGCTTTAAGAGCTTCAATAAGAGATGTCCGAAAAGGAAACAGCTTCATTCCATCATCATCATTTTGCCATCATCAGCGCCGTATAGAACAGGGATTCTCAAACGGGGGGCCACTTGGCTCCCTGGGGAGGAACTTCAAATGTAAGGGGAGGAATTTTGACCAGGGGAGGAATTGTGGAGGAATTTCAGTGACAGGAGGAACTCCAAACTGGGAAAGAATGTAACATGTCAGGGGTGACCAAACTTGGGTAATGTAAGAGCCACATACAATAAACTTCAGATGTTCGAGAACCACGAGATTGCAAGAAAATTTACACACACGTTTTTTATTGTTATATGCACATTTTGTTTTTTAAAAAAAGTACATATAAATATAAAAACATACATGTATGCAACAATGTTTCCTCATGTGTGCAGATTTTAAAGCTATTAATTTGTATTAGTTTCAGTAATCACAAAATACACATAAAATAATATGTAACATTATTAGTATATCAAACGTTTAAAAAAAAACAACAAGACGAACTCATCCAACATAATTATTTCCAGGAGCCGCATAATGAAGGTCAAAGGGCCGTCTGAGGCTCGGGATCCGCGGTTTGGCCACACCTGTGCTATGTGCACAGTATTTACATAGTATAATTATATCAAATAAAATACCAATCTACAGAACTAGAATTATCTGAGTGTGAGTTTGGAGAACGTACGTCGTCGACACGGTAATGGCTATGTTGTGCTAGGAAGAAGTAAGACCATAGACAGGATAACCAGGAAATGCTAGGCCCAGACAGGAGACTTTACCACAAGCAGCCATCAACCACCGTCTACTGAACTATAATGGTCATCACGGATTAACAGTTCACTAAAAAAAAAAACCTGCTGTTTCAGATTGAATTCCGAAATAAGGGATTTTTCTTGTTTTAGCTTCAATTTTTTTTTTATGTGGCACTTTTTAGGGAAATGCAGTTTCATAAAAATGTTTCAGTTATTATCATTGTTAAAAAATACGATGGTGAAAAAAATAATAAAATTAGATGACAATTTCAAATGGTGGAGTAGTTGAGGAAATACGGTATCGCAAAGGGAGATGTTTAGGTCCTTTTTTTTTAGGTGATTCGCTGCTCTTTATATTTACACCTCACTTTATTGTTTTTATTTTTCTTATTCTTGTATCTGTGTGGTTTTGCGGTAGGGACGCGTTTTTTTTTCTTTTTTAAAATGTTCCCCGTGCAGCGGCCTTGTTAATGTTCGGCCTGCTCTATGCAACATTCCACTGCCAGGGTATCTTTAACGTTCGTGACGTGCACACGGGCCCTCCGAGATTTTCGTCCTTATTCGAAAAGACTAGGTGATCGATCCTACCTACCATTTGAGAGCCACTGGTATAGAATGTGGATGAACAAATCTGAGTGTTACAACTCGCCTGCATGAATAGGCCGAGGCCAGATCTGGTCGGTCTTCTGCCCTGTTTCAGAAAACTCACAACTTGTCAGTACAAGTGGATAGACAAGTCTTTTGGCTCTGGTCTCTGACAATTCCGTTTTTTTAATTTCTCCCTTTGATAGCGAGCTCCATGTGTTTGTACAGCTTTAAAAATGAAAAAACCAAAAAACGGACACTGGTGTAAAATGCCTAATGACCCTGCATTTTCTCTTCAGCTTGGATTTCCATAGGGCTTTGATTCCATTCATTTGATTTGATATCAGGTAGCTGGCGATAGGAACACTTTTTTTTAAGAGGGGCGGTGGGGGGGGGGCGAGCGGAGTAGGGGGAACGGTGGGTATATTCTCTGAACTTAGGTGTGATTTGGGTTAGGGATTAATACCTGTTTATTTTCTTTCTTTCTTCCTTCTTTTCTTTTCTTTCGATTTTTCTTTCTCTCTTTCGTTTTCTTTCTAGTTTCTTTCTCCCTTTCTTGCATTCTCTAGTGACTGATTTATCTATTTGCGCACTGTTTGAGAACAATAAATTCAATAATCAATACAGCTGAAGGCTGGTGACACACAAAGTCACAAGTCAGTTTTTGTCTGGATTTGACTGTGAATTGTGTGTGACCTCGGCCAGTAGAAAGGCTGAAACAAATTTTGTCTCACTCGTTGGGGCTGGTCAAAACTGCCTTGTGACAGTGGGCGGAAACAGAGAGGCTTCTTCGTGTACAGAGTCAAAACAGATGCAAACTAAACTCATCTAAGCGAGCCACCTGCATTATAGCCTGTAGTTGTTGGGTCTGATTCATTTCAGTTTAACCCTTTGATTGCCAATGCTGTAAAACTGATTTTTCTTATAGTTTTGGTAAAGAATAGATCCTATAACTATAAGTGCCACCTTTTCATGCAGAAGATATGACTTAAATAGTACTGCCTGTTTGCAGTGTAAATATGCTCTACAGAAAAATGCTATTTTTCGCTCACTTAAACATCGAAGATATTCACATTGTACTGAGCTGGCGCTGAAAGGGTTAATGATGGAACCGTTTTAAAGTAGATGCACCATAAAAATTATACTTTGATAGCGCCAAATAAATAAAAAATTAAAAAAAAAAAAAGAGACATTTTGGCGACCATAGTTCATGTTTGTTCCAACTCCACTTTTTGCACAGTTGAGGAATTCGGTTTGTGGCTTTAGATCTAGTTGTTAAGATAAGGAGTTAGAATAAATCGGAGCTGTGAAACAGCTTGATAAGTGCCGCAAACGCATTTTAAACAAGTGTCAAAGTGTGCATTTGTTATACCTCTTCTACATAGTAAAAGATCTCCAGTTTTTTTCAGAAAATGGAGATAGGAAAAACAAGAACGTTTTGTTGATTCCTTGATAAAACCAGTTTCCTCTTGACATGCACAAGATGAAAAGATTCCGCTGGCCGACGGTGACACAGTTGCTGTCAAGTTAGTTTCTGTGTGAAGTTGGCCAGAATGAGGTGACTTGATATTGGTACGGTAAGAGTGGGCAGGGCTTGCCTTAGGAACTGTTTTGGCCCAATAATTATAATCTTTTCTGTTACAGATAAAACCTGCCGTGTGGTATCAGGTGCATGTTGCAATGTGTGGTTGTGTGTACTTGACAAGACTAGATTTCTTCAGAGCGCGGCGCCCTTAGCTGCTGGCCTAATTGACAGAACTTTTGTTGTTGTTGTTGTTTTTTGTCCGAACTGGCTTAAAGTCTGCTCTCACACTGAGAAACAACAGGTTGATCGTTGAAATTTTAATGGACGTTCATTGTACATTTCAAATTTTGATCAAGAATTACGTCCAAACGTAACTTCCCACGAAACTCAGAGAAAACT
Source organism: Onchidella celtica (assembly GCA_963931925.1). Lineage (NCBI taxonomy): Eukaryota > Metazoa > Mollusca > Gastropoda > Systellommatophora > Onchidiidae > Onchidella > Onchidella celtica. Next base: position 46,777,233 of record OZ007570.1, read on the forward strand.
GCATTAAATGGTGTGATTTTTAATGAAAATTTTAGAAGAATAAAGTAGAACTGCTGGGAGAGGGAATGTAGAGGAGATCTCAAGCAGAGAAAGAGAACTTCGGCGATTGTAGAAACTATATTACTAGAGATCAGAAGAGGACAAAGGCGGAAATGAAACGAAGGTTCATTGTTCTGTAGGGAAAAAAAACAACAAAAACCCAATACATTTTGAGAAAAGAGATTATGCTTCACCTCTACTGCAAAGCTTGCACTGGCTACCGGTAGAAAGACGGATAATGTATAAGCTGGCTACCCCTGGTCACACACAATTTTAATGTATGCACAAAAACGCACCAACTTATTTAGCTAGTGTTTTGACTCCCTATGTACCATCACGACAACTTAGATCATCTACAGACACTAAAAAGTTTAAAATTCCCAAGATGTCCCCTAAGACCATGGGTGAAAAATCGTTTATCTTTTAAAGAACCTCAGATTTGGAATTCTCTGCCTCTGTCTTTGAGAGAGGCTGAAAATTTTATGACATTTAAACATGAGCTGGAGAGTCATCTTTTTACACCTTGAATGTCCATCTAGTTTGTATTTTTCCTGAGTATGCCTGTGTATTGCGTGTGTGATTTATATGATATAAATGTTGTAAAGCGCTTAGAGTCTGGTTGTTGACGGGATGAAGCGCTATATAAATGCTATGTATTATCATTATTATTATTATTAAATGTTAAAGTGAAATGGAGACGAAATGGCTGAATAAAATGTGAATGGATCAGACGAAATCGGGGTTAAGGTGAACGACCAAATGCCCGAGAAAAGCCCCCTAAAGAGGGAACATTTTTCTCTATGGAAATTGAGATTTTCTTATGAAATAAAAGTCCAGCCATTTTTCTGCATTCAGTGACAATATTGTGCTTGAAATTGTCTTACAAATAAAATTCCAACTAAACCTTAATTTCGCCAGATTCACTCACAAATGTATTGCTTCAAACCATTTTTCTGGAACGTCAACATTTTTCATGATCATTATGCAATTAAATTTTTATCATGTAATGAAATCTTAAAATACCATAAATATCCGTACGTTATGTTTCCTGGTGTCATAATGTTAAATGGCACATAAAGACATAACGACGTCCTGGTCAAAAACGAAGCTGGTAAAAAGAACCGGTTGTGGGTTGTCAAGCCTGGCATAAGAAAAAATACGGAAACGATACAATAAAACACACATCACAATAAAAGATCAAACAAACATTAGGTCAAAACGACCTTCGTCGTTTTATTTTCTTTACTGTATCGTTTCTGTTATTGATGATTTGCAACGTACGCCATGTTCTTTTTGTCACCATTTTACTTTCTTTCAAGTCTTTCTACAACCCGGCAGATTTTATGTGGTCGTTTATTTCATTTTTTTCCTTATCTAATGTCTTGTGGATAACGACTTCCTACCTTTGTAATAATAAGAAGGTATATCGGTTAAACTGCGCCCAATCCAAACAATTTGCTCTGGGCGCTACACTAAAATCTTGTTCTCTCCATCTGCAACTCACCTCTCTTTTTGTCTTTCTCTCTTTCTGTCTTTCTCTCTTTCTTTCTCTCTCTCTCTCTCTCTCTCTCTCTCTCTCTCTCTCTCTCTCTCTCTCTCGTCTTCTCTCTTTCCATATCTATCTATCTATTCATCTATTTATCTGTCTGTCTGTCTGTCTGTCTGTCGGTTTGTCTGTCTGTCTGTCTGTCTGTCTGTCTGACTGTCTGTCTGTCTGTCTGTCTGACTGTCTGTCTGTCTGTCTGTCCATCCATCCATCCATCCATCCATCCATCCATCCATCCATCCATCCATCCATCCATCCATCCATCCATCCATCCATCCATCCATCCATCCATCCATCCATCTATCTATCTATCTATCTATCTATCTATCTATCTATCTATCTATCTATCTATCTATCTATCTATCTATCTATCTATCTATCTATCTGTAAGGCTTTAAGATACGTACCCCCAGCGCAAAAAAACTTGGGGGTCGCACGTACATGTAACAACATCCAACTGACTTGACTCAGTGTGTCTCCAGCTTAAATCTACCCACACACCCATGTCAAATCACACCCCGTGTTACAGGTAATTTTCAAGGATGAAAAAGAAACATCAGAGCAGTGCAGATAATGAACGACTTGAGTAAAATCTCGCTTTCCCCAAGCGTGTCCAACTCAACGCGAAGTTCCATCTATTATTGTTCCAAGAAATCCTTTTCTTCGTTCCCTGAGCGAGCGATACCCCCCCCCCCCTCTCGTTTCGAAAAGCAATATCTCTGAGTGCCTGGGGCCTCTCTGTTCCAGCGGTGAAAGTGATCTGTTAAAACTGTCGTGGACATGGGAATGAACATTTCTAAGGGATTTTAAAATTGATGCTAATCCCGCAGGTTCTCGGGTTTCAATAGCTCATGCGAGAGCAGTGGCTTTCCTGGTGGGGCGTGGCAAGATAAAATAAGATAAGATAAGAATCACTTTATTATCCTATGAGGGGAATTCGCTTTCACAGGGTGTTTAAGAGCATGTACATGGTATACATATCTTACGCAGTTGTTACACAAGTGTATCACAACTCAGTAACTCAATCACAGGCATACATGAAGTGACATGCATAGTAAAGAACCTTTGTGAAATATTTGGTGGGGCGTGGGACTTCAGAATGGGGCGTAGGAATTTTTCATAGAAATCTTACTTTCATAATGTATCATAACGTAACTGTGTAGATAAACTTTGTTTGTTTATGTCCTGTTGGTGGTTTCCTTGTTTAGCTGGGATTAAAACATCGAACTTAATTAGATGCACGATTTCAATGCTTATGCACAACCTAGCCAGCACCAAGGGCAAGGCTCCCGCTGAAGTAAGAAACAATTAATGAAGAAAACCTGAAATAAAGTTTGAATGAAAACTACTTTTGAATGTACAAATACTGAATATTTAATGTTTTTTAAAAATCTTTTTGTATGCACCGTATGCTAACTTTGTCTGATCATGGTGGTGGGGCGCACGTTTTTTTTTTTTTGGAAAACTGAAATGGGGCGTGGGACAAAAAAAAGTTGAAGAGCATTATTGTAGAGCTCCGAATAATGGGGGAATCCATGTCTTTGCGGAGCAGATGAAAAAAAAAAAGCAACTTTAATAAAGCACGAACGAATTGTCCAAAGACCCAATGGCTGTATCTACGTAAAAAATGGATATAAGCCTAATAGTCAGGATACGTTAATATCCTGGATGTAAAGTGGAAGACTGAGGTTCCAATCCCGGCCGGGTAGGAGGTTTTTGTGTGTTTAGGTCAATAGTTTAGAGGTTTCGCTGCCCTTGACATTTACACCCCACAGTTTCTTGTTTTAGCTTTTCTTGTTCTTATTTCTGTGTGTACTTTGTGCTAGGGATTAGTTGCTTTTTTTTTTTTTAGAATGCTTCCTGGGCAGCGGCCTTGTTTGGCCTGCTCTTCTCGACTTTCAACTGCCAAGGTATCTTTATGTGCGCAACGTACACACGGGCCCTTTGTTTTTTTTTACTTCCTTATTCGAGAAGACTAGGTTCTCAACTTTATCTACCATAGGATTACAGATAACATGCTTGCACAGACTGGGGATCGAACTCGGTACCTTCGGCATGAGAGGCGAGCACTTGGCCTTTAGACTACCGTGTCTTTCATTGTTAACAAGTCGTGGACAGACGTGCATCATATTAGATGGTATTGTCCCGGACGGTAAAAACACCCCAAATTACTGTTGTAAAGTCAAACGTTTTTCCTTCCAGTTTGCAATAGTAAGAGTCCCTAACACACCTGTTTCTTTTAGTTTCGATTTATTTTATTTTTTCCCCATTTTTTTCTTATTGCAATAAAATTATTATTATTTTAATGTATTGAAATTTCAGTCCAAATGGAATTACATCTGCCTGCCTCTTCGTTCCCTGTTAGGACAAAATACTCCAACAATGCATGAAACTTGAGCCATGTCACCCGGAAGAATATTTTTGTTGAGGTTACCTTCATTGTTTTAGACAAGAGAAAACACAATCGACCAATCATTTTCGCGCTCCATTAAGCTTAATGCTGGATGCTTTAGCACTTCAAGGCCAAGCTGAGCTCCTGGTTAGAGCAGGAGGAAAGTGGAAATAACTACAGAAAAAGAAAACGCTGAGAGAGCATTATCGGGAATAGTTTACGACAAGTAACGCACGAACGAGTCCGATGCTAGTAAAAAGAGTTCCCCTTAATGATAGCTTGTCAAACAATTTTCTACATCAGGAAGAGAAAGTAATAACTAGACTGAATGTATCACTAGTGAAAAGTCTCAAGGACACTGTGGGGGGGGGGGGGGGGTTTAAGGTGTGTCGCTGATGCATGACGTCATCCTAACAGAAACGTGCGTGTAGCATAGTAGAGTATCATTTGCTAACACAATTTTAAAGAGAAATAAAATTATTACAGTCATTTTTTTTTAAGTTACGGATAATGACTGATAACTTTAAATCAGCAAGCATAAAATATCACTCTGGGGCAAACTGACAGCGAGCACTTATCCTATTATGATGCATCATATCTTTTTTTTTGTACAGACTAGATGAAGTTCCCGGCATTATCCGGGACAAACCTGTGAACCCACCCTTCCATCTCTCTCTCTCTCTCTTTGGTCTAGAAAGCTTCCCATAAGTGTTCTACAGTCTTACTACAGATTTTATGCACACCAGAGCGCACTCATTTCTGGTAGGGAAATTGCCCGCACCGAACTGAACACGTATTAATACATCGTTTTCGGTGCAGTGAGCTTACTACTGGGAGCCAAAACAAAGATCATTGTATTTTACTTTTTTTGCGACTTTTAATTTAAAATACCTGAAACTTGAATCAACATAATCGGTAGACGCAAAAGCGATTGGGCTGGATTCTTTGACATTTAGGAAAATTAACTTCATAATTTTTGAAACTGTCATTCAGGCTCTAGCGTTGTGCAAAGAAAGGGGTCAAAATTGCACCACAATGAATTACTCCCACCACTATTTTTTTTTATATAATAAGATTCATCATGATTTCTGAAGTTGCTAGTAGCTACAACCGTACCTCGTGACAGCTTAACGTGTCCTTTTGAACAGATTCATAATTAGCCTTTTCTTTTCTTTTTTGTTTTACGAAAGGAAGATTTCTTGTGGGTGAGAGCGACTTGCATGAAACACCCACGCCAAGACCATTGAAAGAACCATAGAAACATTGTGTTTTTGCCTAAATTCACTTTCATGTAGATCTCGTTCACGATGGATGCAATTATGAAATTCTGGCTACCCATTAAATTTGTATTATGGTCAGTGAGGACACTTTTCGAAGTTGAACCCTACCCTTTTCACGCTTTTTATAGTTTAACCTTTCTAGCAAGGTGGAAGATCCGTATATTTATTTAAAAGAAGATCTCTGCCATAGGCTTTTGCACGTCCGTCAAATAGAGAAAAAAACAACAACTCGGTTTTAACGTCCAGGACGTCGGAGAACAGCTCAGTCTCATCGCACCTGGCACGGGGCTCTCTTCAGGGTATCACCGCCATTTGCCAACGGACCCCAACCACGGCGCAGGGAAGCACGTCCCCATCACGTTATTTTTAAGCAATGGCCTTAAATATTCTCGAAACCCTCAGTTCTGCCATGTCATAAGTACACTCCTTATATAAAAGTTTCACACAAGAAAAGTCCTGAAATGAAACCCTCTAAAAACACGAGCACGAATGTCAGTGTCGTTGTCCTCGTGTGTGCAGAAATCCAATATTATTGTTCCATGACAAGAAGCAGTCAGCCGTTGCGATATCTTGTCAAAACGCAAAGACTTCCTTGTATGTCATGTGGAAAGCTTGTTCAAACTGCCATGATCATATTTCACATTGAAGTGCAACATAATTATTACAGGGTCATCGTCCTTCTGTTCAGAATTGTGTAATTCATTTCTCATTCAAGGTTATGTTTATGTAGACCGAACTTCAGCAACTTTCTCTGTGATAGATTATTTCAGCAGTGATTAAAACAAAACAAAAAAGCAATTACTCACTTCAGGAGTGGTTTCAAATGGCATGACTAACTTTTAATCACAGTCCTGGCGAGATTGAATGAACACTGACTGGGGGATAAAACTACTAAGACGACGATGATTTCGGAATAAAACTACTAAAACGACGATGATATTGGAATAAAACTACTAAAACGACGATGATTTCGGAATAAAACTACTAAAACGACGATGATATTGGAATAAAAGTACCAAAAGGAGGATGATTTCGGAATAAAGTACTAAAACGACGATACCATCACGTTTACTATCACGAAGTTGCATTGTTCGGAATGTAAATGTTATTGTTGCGTTGCTGTTGTTTTTTTTCTTTGAATTTTGGCTCTGTTCTTTTTAAGAAAAAAAAAATTAAGTTGGCATGGGTGAATTTGGTTCTCATCGGGCCCAGAAGGTTCTGGAGAAGGGACTGGGGGATCAGTTAACCCCTTGCCTGCCTCACAGATTTCCACTCAATTAATGCCGGGTGCAAAAGGGGACAAAACAAGCAAATCTCACACACCATAGATCCCAAGCTTTCAAAATACACTCAAATGACGCAAGAAAGTAGGGGAAGTAACAGGAACTACAAAATAATCATTATACGGGAATTGTCTCCATATGATCATTCAAGAAATCATACGAACTGGACCCTGAACAGTTCCGGGCACATGGCAGTATAGTGAGATTAGACAGCCCGGAACAGTTCCAGGCAAAGCAAGGAATGGGTTAAGGTCCTTTCATGGAATCAGATTGAAGAACAAGTACCGATCTTTCAAATTTAATTTATGGTCATGTTTCTAATCATCCCCAGAATCTTTGGGTGTGAACCTGTTGATTACTGTGATTAGTACCATTATTATGATCATTATTCCGATCACTCCGACCACCGGTATCACTGTGCGGCTAAATCAAATAAAACGTAAGGGTGAGAAAGGCAATGATGATGATGATGATACTTAGTAGCAGGGGCCAAGCGTGGCCCTCTGCAGAGGGTAATCAGAGTTTAAGCTAGTAAGATCCTTGTAATAGGACGTATCGCTACATCATATTTACATAATTATAGATGCAGCGACTAAAACAATGAAACGGGTGCTGGGCACTGCAAAATCTAAAGAGCGGACTATTCTTGTCAACAGGACAGGAATGCAGCAATTTACAAGCCAAACTAATCTGAAAATACCATTCATTCATACTAACAGACCTATAAACGCATATTTTTCATCCGTTTTTTAAAATATAATTTGAACGGCAAGTTTTCATTGTCATATTCTTAGCCAGAGATTTTGTTATTCTACTATCAGTAAAGTTTCTCGAAAAAGACCCATTAATATTAAATGGCAGAAAGTGCTTAACTGGCATCTCTGTGACACAACAACGTGTAGCGATCTCGGAGAAGTGGCTATCTGCCGTTGCGGTACATGTTCGAGCGACCTATCAAGTGAATTGATGTTCTTAATACGTTCCACTGATTTTGATCACAGTTATATCTAGATCTAAACTATACATTATTATGCTTTGATAGCTCTTGCTGTGCGTAGAGTAAATTATTCTTAGATTACCTCAAGCAAACAAAAAAATCCACACAAACTCTTTCAATCTACTCTTTACCTTTCGATTTGTATGAAAACGACCGCATAAGTACGTAAAATCGGGTCAAACTTTGATTATGATCCTATTTTTTTCCCCCACCATTTTGCCGTCTGCGGCGCTACTTCGGCGAATACAGGCTATGCTCAAGCTAGCTTCTGGGTGTAGTCAAGTCTTCCTCGTCTTTGTTAATCACTGATTTTGGACCAGTTCATATGGAGTAGGTCCCTACAATGATGCTTTTCGATGAGGGGTGTTAGACTATAACAACAAACCCAAAATAGCGACGTAGAATTGAATGCTGAACTGACTAAATGGACTTGGAGTTGGGCTTGATCTTAAAAGCACAGTAATTCTAGAATTAATATTCGAAGGATAATCACTGATTATTTGATTATGAGGAAGCCTCGCCCCTGCTTACTAGCCTACCCGAGCAATACGAATCTTGCCAAGTCTTTGTACCAAGCCCAACTGTATTTCTAGATGTAGGTCACAGTAATAACGGCACTTGGATTCGACGCAAAGACTAGTAAAACATATTGTTACGCCACGATTCCTTACAGAATAGAATGATGTGATAACGTTTATTTTCGACCAGCAATGTGTAAAGGGAGACGAAGAAAGCAATACGAAATTTCCGATCATACTTTTCGATTTTACTCAACGAAAATATGTCTCCTTTTTACTGCTAAAATAGTTGTAAATAAATAATATTAAAGACAGTTTGTCTAAAATGGATGTGTCCACGAAATGTGTCGTTAAAAATTCAGGCAGTGCACAAAATTTCATAATTTTTTTGCCATTAATAGTCACAAGATATTCACCCCTAGCTCCATTAGGTATGGCAATCGTATGAGGGCACAGAATGTCACTTTCCACATGAAGAAAAATGCATTCTTGTGTGGGCGTTTGGGTATTTACAGAAAAGCAAAGCCTGAGAGTGCTTGTGAGGCCTTGACTTGCGAACAGCGCCAGCGGGGCTTGCATTGTCTTTCAACCTGACGTCCTGGAACATGTGGCGTAACGCTTTCAAATGGGTCAAACCTCTTGGGATTTGTTGAGGTTTACAATCATCACAAACTCGCATTCAATGGCAGAACCCAGGAGTAATTGCACGACAGGAGGTTGATGGTGATTAGTAGAAAAACGACCGAGTCCTTTTTTCTGATATCCAGTTTGACACTGACAGACATTTACTTAAAAGGGAAAAAAAGAGGAAGAAAAAGAGAGCTAGGGATTGTGGGGAATGAGAGAGAGAGGGGGGAGAGAGAGAGAGAGAGAGAGAGAGAGAGAGAGAGAGAGAGAGAGGGAGAGAGAGCGAGAGAGATATATATATATATATAGAGAGAGAGAGACAGACAGACAGACAGACAGACAGAGAGAGAGAGTCTGAAGTACACTTCCAGTTTGGAATGAGAAGACTTGATAAGATTTGGTTTTCAGAGCGATCATAAGAGATTTCCCTTCATAATTCTAGCTCAATATCTATCCGGCCCCGGCCTGCCAAAGCGCGTCTGAACATTAAAAATCTTCATTTTAAAATACGGACCCTAGAACAAAGATTCTACATTATTTCGAGAGAGCAAAATGCATTTTATTCTCAGTAGTAAGAATCAGAATCAAAGTTGCATCTGAAATAAAAATCTTCGTTTTTAAAATACGGTCCTAAGATTCCACACTAACGGGGCAAGGCTGAGAAAACGATTATCACTGAAACAGCGTATTCTCCCCAGTCAGTGTGAGAAAGTGAACAAATTTTCATTGCTCCAGTGCCAATGCTTAGATAAACGTGTAAAAGAATCCACGATATTAGGACAAAGCTGAGAAAAGGACCTTTTAGCCTCAGAAAGCGCATTTTCAGCAGTCTGAATCAGAAACTAAAGCAAAATCTCCCATCTGAGAAAGATATCCGTTTTCAAATGTCGGTCCTAAGTTGAAGGCGTTTGAAGATTCTAACTCTATTAGGACAAGGCCGAGAAAAAGAAAACAGTCATGGCCGAACTCCCGTATTCTCAGCAGAGAAGATCTCTTTCCCCCAAATGGACAACAGCACGCAAGTGTGAGCTTGGATTTCCACACTCAGAGGAAATCCACACTTCCAAAAACGGACTGTCGGTGGACAGAAACCGTCAAGGGTGAGGAAACAATCAAGGTGTGTTCTCAGAAATCAAAGACGTTGCTACATTTCCAGGAAGAAAGAATGAAGAATAACCCAAGAATCGAGGAATTCAGTGCAATTATCCTCTACGACTTAAGCAAATGGAACGAAAGTAAGACGTCTTCAAGCAATGACCTTCGTTCATCCAGGAAAATACGTTACTGGGGGATTTTGTTTGATTCTGTCCCAAATTGTTGTACTTAGGTCCGTCGATACAGAGGCAGACTGGAGGGATTTGTTTTTCTTCTTCTACATGTAGACTAATTTTCTGGCTTTACCTTGAATGTTTCGTCTGTCCATTTGATTTCCTTTTCAGTATGTTATGCAGGGCCCAATTTGGATTTGTAGGCACCTGGGCTACAGATACTGTGAGGCCCCGAGTAATAATTAAAAAAAGCCCACCTTCCAGATTCTTGAAATCAGCTTATTCAACTTTTACAACATAATGTCAAAATAAGTTCTGCATGGATGAGTGCAAGTGTAACACAACAAAAAAGGAAGAGAAATTTCTGGAGGCCCTCAGCTGGAGGTGGCGCCTGGACTGCAAGCCCATAGAGCCCATGCCTTAACCCGGCACTGAGATTAGGTCTGTCCAGTTGTGTAATCTCAGAGTAATTCAACTGTGGCAATATAGGATTTGCTGATATGCTGTAATAAAATCACCGAACACAGCGTCTGTGTAAGTGTGCTAGACAATATCTAGGGAAGCATGTCGTAAATATAGAAAAAACGTACATGAAATTACGTTACTGGAGGCTACGGAACATTTCAAAAGAGGTCTATTTATCTTCTTTTAAATCTAAAAAGGAATGTACTATAAATACATTTTTATATTTTCTGTTCATTTTGCATTTCCTTTCTTGTCCTCTCATTTCTGCCCCCTCTTTTTCTTCCAGAGTTTAATTTATGTTTATTATCTTTATTATTATTTGTTCTGTTACTCCCACGTGAATCTGTGAGGACGTGATTTTTCCATAAATAAGCTGGGAATAAAATGGGTGAACCTAGGGGGGGAAAAGTATCGGGGCAGGATGAAGACAATTTTGTCTCACAAAACGGGGCAAGACATCATGACAGAGAATTGAAAGAAGGATAGAACTTGCCAGGAACTCGTGAGACCCGCGCTATAACACATAGTGAAAACGATGTTTTTATAAGTACTTACGGTCCCCAAGCGTTTTGCGCTAGGGCACATACGTATACGTACCAACCCCTAATCCCTTCCTTATCCTCAACCCTAAATCTGATCAAATCCCCAGCCCTGTCCCTTGACCCTTTCAACCAAAAAACAAGAGGGAAACGAAAAGAAAATCTCAAAGAATAATTTAATAAGGCTGCTGTTACGAGTATTTTGGGGAGGATATCGGAAGGACCTCTCTGCTCAGGTGTCACAAAAGGCTTTAAAATACGTGCCCCTAGCGCAAAAACAACAACAACAACACCAACCCAACACACCAACAAAAAGCACAACACTTGGGGACCTACATACTTATAATAACATCTTAATAAAAATGTGTTGTTTTTTTTCTTTTAATTGCAACGAGCCTAATAAAATTGTTAGGAAAACCAATGGACGCAGACAGGTGATGGGTGGCAATAGATGAAAGGTGGGTGCAAGATTATAATGAAGCAAAGAGCAAACAACAATAACAAAAAGGTGTCAACGGAGCCCTGCCGGGGTGAGTGAAAACGGGAAAAGTAGGAGTAACACGAAACAAATGACTAATTCTGAAAAGACCCAATCTCAAGGTCTCTGGGCATGGGAAATGGAATGGGAGCTGCTTTTCCTTCTACACTGAAGCAATGGCCTGCACTGAACAGTTCAATCTCTCTGCCACTGAAATCATTAAATACCAGAAGAAGGAAACGAAGAAAACAAACCAACAACAAAATAATAGAAACAAGTTTCAAATTTCAAGCTTGTCAGTCAGGTGATGGAATTACGCTAATGCAAAAGATACAAATTTTACTGAGGGGAATTAGAGTATTGTTAGAGGGGAATTAGAGTATTGTTAGAGGGGAATTAGAGTATTGTTAGAGGGGAATTAGAGTATTGTTAGAGGGGAATTAGAGTATTGTTAGAGGGGAATTAGAGGATTGTTAGAGGGGAATTAGAGTATTGTTAGAGGGGAATTAGAGTATTGTTAGAGGGGAATTAGAGTATTGTTAGAGGGGAATTAGAGTATTGTTAGAGGGGAATTAGAGTATTGTTAGCCTTGGCTTTGTTTTTGTTTTCTTTTTTGTTTTTTATCGTTAAAGTGGCCATTGACCGTATTTGATATTTTATTATTTCAGGTGCTTGAGGCTGATCTTCAACCACTGGAAGATGTAGAGTCCTTCTGCTATCTTGGTAGTATCATTGACAATAAGGGAGGAACAGAGGCAGAAGTCAAAGCACGAATTGGAAAGGCACAGGCAGCTTTCACATCCTTAAGCAAGATTTGGAGAACCAAGGATATATCTCTAAAAACAAAGCTGAGGATATTCAACTCGAACGTGAAGTCAGTCCTGTTGTATGGATGTGAGACTTGGAATGCGTCCCAGGCCTGCATAAAGAGAATCCAAGTTTTCATCAACAGATGTTTGAGGAAGCTACTTAAGATCAGATGGACAGACAAGGTCAGCAATGAAATTGTATGGAAAAGAACAAGACAGAACCCAGTCAGAGAGGAAATTGGTAGGAGGCGATGGAGATGGATCGGCCACACTCTCAGGAGGCCAGGAAACAGCATCACGAAGAAGGTATTGGACTGGAATCCCCAGGGCAAGAGATCAAGAGGAAGGCCGCGCGGAACGTGGAGAAGAGCCAGAGAAAATGATGTGCAACGAAGCGGAAAGACTTGGAATAATGTAAAGAGGCTGGCCCATGATAGAGAGGGATGGAAGGTGTTTGTTGGTGGCCTATACCCTGATCCAGGGTGAGAAAGGCAATGATGATGATGATTGAGGCTGATCTTAGGTCCCTTTGAGTGTAACTTTAGCAATACATGTATTTATTGAATTTCCCCAGAATGATATAATCGGTCCGTTTTAGAGACAAGTGGTCTATTCCATATATAGGATAGTGAAGAAAGAAGAGGAAACAAAATGTCTTTGAAGCTGCAATAATAATATGAATAATTATTTGAGAAATTGTCGCAGAAACTTACTACTTGTGCTGTTGACAATTGCTGACATAAGGACAGCTGTGCTGCTGTTCACATAAGATATCACATACGGATATAATAATTATTTTGTCGGGTATTTGCCATATTGTTGTACGTTCATTATTGCCTTTTCGAGCAAAATGAGGATTGAAGTTTGGTCGGCAAAAGGGCTAAGACGCATTCGACATTACGTCACAAACACATGTTTCTAAAAGTTTTTAACCGATTGGAATAACCGTAAAAAAATACATAATTAACATAGGAGTGAGAGAATCAGTTTCATGACAAACTTTCAAAATCGGCAAAATGTCGCATACAACAATATGGCAAAAAGCCCTCGATTTGTTATAATCATAATTACAGTCGACAGTCTTATTAATAATGCCCTTCTGTAGGTCGAAATTAAGCATTACTACAATCTACAAGCCAGCAGGAATGCGTACATGAGTGCATAATAGCTGATGGCGCAATGAGTCGGTCCCGTTTCGTGTCGGTTTCAGTGTGAGATGTGATCTATGGCGCCAAGTGGATTTTCGCGCAATGGCGACACTGAAACAAAATAATCTGTCTCACTAGTTCGTCTCCTTAGAACGACAAGGTTCTTTGTCCACGTTTTGGATGAACTGAGTTACTCACTACTTGTACAGGTCTTCTTCATTGTGTGTCAAAGTATTAAGGAGTGTAATTTGTGAATCTAAAAATGAAAAAAAAACAAAACATTTTGCTCCTGAAGCTATGATCACAATAAAACTTCAATCCTCGAGTTCTCAAAAGTTGAGGGAACCTAGTTAGAACCTTGTCATTCTAAGAGGATGAGTTCTGGGTGGAGCATCAAAACCCTCTTGAGTCAACTGGCCGGAGGTGGGACCTCGCGCACTGAGTCAAAACAGATGAAAAACAGAGAAGCGGGTCAATGCTCCACTAGCCTGGGAGAGCAAGTATTTGGTCTGTTTAGATCTTTATATAAGGAGGTTCGCTGGCCTTGGCAGTTATACCTCATTTTTCTTACTGTTTTTTGTTTTTTAATATTGCGGTTGTTTCTGTGTTGTTGTTTTTTTTTGTGGTAGGGATTAGTTTTTTTTGTTTTTTTTTGCCCGGGCCTTGTTCGGCCTCTTCTTGACTTTCAACGGCCAAGGTATCTTTAACGTGCGCAACCTGCACACGCGCTTTCAGAGTGTTTCTGTCTTAGCCGAGAAGATTAGGTGCTCGATTCTGCCTACCATAGGATCAGAGAGAGAGAGAGGAATACTCCACCCAAAAAAAAAAAAGATCTGGGATCGAAACCAGAACCTTCGGCATGAGAGGCGAGCGCCTTGCGCCTAGACCACCGTGTGTGCCCAGCGTGCGTTTGGTGTGAGCATGATCAATAACTGTCTAGATAATCACGTGGTCTAAAGAAAAACGTGCATATATAAATATAATAGAAATATCTAATCAAAAGGGTACATGGGGAGAAAATGGGGAAAACAACTTAAAAAACAACAACAACAACTAAACAATGTAATTAGTATGGCGCACAACAAAGTAACTTGATAGAGGGATGTGTTTTCTTTTTATGTGTGTGTGTGTGTCGTTTTTTTTTTAATTCATTGTCATGGGCGTGGGACACAAAGCTTGCTTAGAAATTAATTGAATTTCTCCCTGTTCTATTTCTCTCGGTTTCTCTTGTTGTTTCTTTGTCACACAATTTCAAAAGGAGTCAATCCTTACAGAGCGCCTCTGACGTTCACCATAAATATGCATATAACATGTCACAGTTATACCCATTGTTTTATAACCGGATTCCTTTTTGACACCTTTGTCATTTATTGCACCAGGTTAGCATTGTTTAAACTGTCTCATTCATGGCATGTCTGTTGTTGTCGTTGTTGTTGTTGTTGTTGTTGTTTTTGTGTGTTTTGCTATCAAAGGAATATTTGTCTGTCGTGACATTGATTCTCCTCCACCAACAAATGGCCTTGGAAACTAGGGAGCCCAATAATTATAATCGTTACCGTTCTCTGTTACATCTGCAATGTGGTGTTAGGTGAATGTTGCAATGCGTTATTGTGTGTACCTGACATGAACAGGGAGGCGGGGGTGGGGGGGGGGGGGGGAGGGGGAGGCACGTTGATCCAGGGGCAAGGTGTTCTCCTCTCATGCCGAAGGTACCGGGTTCGATCTCCGCCAGCAAAACATACACCCAGGAAATAGTGGCAGAAGCTGTCTGTGTCTGAACTGGTTCAGTATGATAGGGGTTTCCCGGATTTGCCAAGAAAGTATTGATAGGAAATTATGGTGTGCACTCTTTGTCTTGATACCAACCATTACTACCCTACCATTTTGCTGTTCTCTGTAAAATCTTCAGCATGGTTTTAAGTGTGTGCTACACATGTGTCGTTGTATATTATACTAAGACATGTCAAGACTAAACGATCCTATATCATAAAAACCACAGAAAAACTGTGGGACCATCCCTGTCCTGTGCTCTGAGGCACTATGTGGCGCCTTCATTACTTTGGTGTAGAACCAGCCTCCTCGCACTCGGGACACACCCATACGTGCTCAGCTCTCCGCGCCATCATGTCGGACAAGGTCTTCTCACTAACAACTCCAGTAAGATGTTGATTGAACAGTCGTCTTGCAGTACCACACAACCGGCTTTTGACTCCACAGCCTCTCTGATGCCCAAACAGCTGTATACGTTCGATGGTGTCCCCGTCTTCTTGTGGTGCTGTTTCTCTCAAAGCTGCGAGAATTTCATTTTCCCCGAGACTAAGAGAGCCTTGCATTGGGGCCTCACCAGCAAGCTTATCCGCTCTCTCATTGCCAGATACTCCAGCGTGTCCAGGGGAGAAAATCTTTGTTACTAACCAAATGCGTCACTTCGAGCCTCCATGCATTTGGCGGACGGACGTGCTTTGGTGCTGCTAACGAAGCAAGAACTCGCAGCTAAGTAAAGTGTTTCGCTTCTTTTCTGTGCGTTTCCTGTTAAGTCTTTTATTGTTCGATTTTTTTTCACTTGACAAAGGCGAAAGCCGAAAATTGTGTGTATTTTCTGTCTTCTCTTTAGTTTGCTTTGTATTGTTTGGGTTTTATTTCTCACGCAGGGTTTCGCAACATACAACTTTTTCTTTTTGCCCAATTTTGACTTGACTAAACGACCCTGGTACGGGGCCCAGGCCGGAGCAATTTCAGTTGGCTTAAAACCGGTCCTGCCAACACTTCTTCTATGCCTCCAGAGACATTATTATTCTGTTGCCAGAGACACACGTTACTCTTTCCTAAATGATTCTTTCTTTGTCACTATGCTATAATCAGATTTCTCTTTTTCTTTAACCGTAAACTTTACTTGAAAATTTACATTACTTATGAAACGTACCCCCTGTCGCAACTTTGGTTCTTGTTTGTTCCAACTCCACATTGTTTTCTTTTCACAACTGAGAAATTGAACGTTAAAGGTTTGGGGCTTTAATATTATCATAAGGAGTTGGAAAAGATCACAACCGTGAAACAGCTTGAAAGGTACCACAGCGCATCTTGAATGTGTGCATTTATTATACCTATTTTATACACTAAAACATCTCCAGATTTTCAGAAAATGGAGATGGAACAAACAAGAATTAAGATCGCTCCTTGCGATAACCGAAGGACACGATTCGTGGGCTGTGCGAGTGATATTCTTGCTCTGAGCACAGGTAAAAATGATTATTTATCTTATATTTTACACAGGGGACATCCATAAAGTACGTATGTTCCATTTTCACTATTTTTACCCATTCCCGTGTACACTTTTCATACGTTTGGCTTCAAGTCGTTCCCTCCCCTCTTGCGAGGGTAAAGCTATTGTAATGGTGGATGTAGATGGTAAGGCCCTGATATCTGGAAACTTCAATGCATGGCATCTTGCATTAACTATTTGCACTGTTTCATTAGATGGTCACCCAATTGCGAGCAGCTGATGAAGACACTGAGGTGCCCCCTACAACCGGAATGATGGAGGCGAGGGAAGAATGTGCAACAAGGCCGGACGAACCCGACAAATTATGGAACCAGCTGGCCACTGGGACAATTAGAAAAACCCTCAAGTGGATAGTGGAGCTGGGAGAGAAGCACTTATGGGGATGCCCGATGTGCTAGGATTCTGATTCTTAACATCTCTCAATCAATCAATCAATCAATCAATCAATCAATCAATCAATCAATCCATCTTTAGAAACATGACTTTTACTTCATCCAACAACCCATTTTGTTGGGGGGAAAAAAACGGCAATTGGAAATACCAGAACTGAAAAGCTTACGTACGCTCCGCAACATGCTCTCCACATCCTTGCAGCGGGATGAGGTGGGGGTGGGGCAATGCCTCCTTCCTTGGGTGGAACGTACGTACATTATGGCTCGCCCCGTAGGTGATCGAACGTCTCTAGTGCTGTAATTATCTTCCCTTTAGTGCTAGCTTGGTTTTCACCCCTTCTCTTTATCTTAACAAAAATCTTATACCTTTATCAGCTGGCAATTAACGACTCCCAGTGGCGAGCTAATGTATAATAATATTATCAATTCCCGGGCATGTTCCCACAAGAAACTGTGGACACCTGGCACCTAGAATGTTTTTCATAGACCTGGCTCCACGCTGTCTGTTATATTTTACACTCCTCGCACTGAAGTAATCTGCCGTGCCAAGGAAGAGCGACGTAACTAACAGAATGGCCTTTTTCTACTTTGGGGGAGGAAGGATAACTAAATAGATTTAAATTACATCATTCAAAGAACAGAATAAAACGTAGATAATGTAAAGGGATTTAAAGTGAATAAATAGATAGAAAAGAGAGCAAAAAAATAATATAGACGAAAAACAAAATCCATAACAAAAGAAAAAAATGATAGATAGAGGAGACAAATAGAAATACTTTTGTAGATAAACATGTAAATAAATTCATAGCTGTTATAAGGACTATCCTGGGTATCGGACCCAAGCCTATAACTACTTTATTGTCGCTATGAACGTGTCTCGTATAATATTCGTTTATGTCAAAGGCACACAGAGATATCTTCTACAGAAACGGAAGTTTCAAATGTGGCAAACTCATAAATAAAAACATTTATAAATATATCATGGAGATACACACGTTGTTTTTTTTTTTTTGGTGTGTGTTTTTCTCAAAACTATGAACTGAGCAGATACGTCGCTCTGCCTCTGTACGGCAGTAATGTGTCACGTTTCTGAACTTAAATTGAATCTCTCACCGGGGCCACAGACATGACTAATAATTCTTGTTTCTTCAATATGATATTCATAATAACATTGTTATTACTAGCTGAAGTGCCTTTCGTAAAACGGTGGCACTTAGTCACAACGAAATTTCCGGTCATACTTTTCAGTTCTACCCCACGAAAATGTGTCTCCCTTTTGAGGCTCTAAATGAAAAAAAAAAAGTGAATAGACAATATTAAAGACTACATTTTGTCCAGAATGGACGTATCGCCAAAAATTGAGGTAGTCCAAAAAGTTAAATAATTTCTGGATCCGTACTCACAACGTTTCAGGTGGTCACAAAGGGACACGGCGGTCTACAGGCAAATGTACTCGCCTCTCATGCCGAAGGTACCGGGTTCGATCCCTGGTAGGTGCAAGCATGTTGGAATTTAACCCAAAAAAAAAAAAATACTTTCCCTGATCCTATGGTAGTTAGGACCGAGCACCTAGTCTTCTCGGGTATTGACGAAAAACTCGGAGGACCCGTGTGCATGTTGTGCACATTAAAGATACCTCGGCAGTTAAAAGTCGAGAAGAGCAGGCCCCTCATAGCCGCTGCCCAGGCAAAATTCTAAAAAAGGAAAAAGTTATCCCTACCACAAGAACACATAGAAACAAGAACAGGAAAAATAGAAACAAGAAAACGGAGGTGTAAAATGTAAATGGCAATGGCAGCAAAACAGCCTGAAATAAAGACCTATACACAAAGGTCTAGGTACTTTCATGTCCATCCTCCATCTCCATTATGGTATGATGATTAGTATTACATGAGTTATCATTAGTATTATTGTTATATGGTTCCAGGTGGCTTCTGGCCCCAAAACACAGATGTATGTGTACATAGCTTGTCTGTGGGTGTATATATATGTATTGTTTGTGTGTGTGTGTGTGTGTGTGTGTGATTTATATTAGACTGACAACTCAAGCTGCGTTTTCATGTTTGCGGCAATAGAAACGACAAAAACCCGTCAAGCAGTGAAACAAAAAGAACGTTTTCATGTGTAGGGAGGCGCCGTTTCCACACACATGGAAACACTCTTTCAGTTTACTGCTTGAAGGTGTTTTTTTTTTCATAATTCCGTTGCCGTTTCCGTTTCAGTATACATGAAAACATGGATTTAGACTATGTAGTCGTTGTATCGTGGGTGGATCAATTGCTTGCATGCATAGTGAATGTTTCGTAAAGTTCTAGAGTGAGGGTCAAGGTTAACTCTTTAAATGCCAACAGAGCATAACTGTGATGTTGCTGTAATGTAGAAAAGAGAAAATGATAGTAGAAAACTTTTATGTTTCATTATCCTCTAATATCACACACCACTTAAAACACCGCAGTAAACAAATCTAAAAGTAACAACGAATAATTATGAAAATTGCAACTTTCCGGCTTTGGAAAAAGTAAAGGGTTAAGGTTTTTCTCTTTGGCGGCAATAGTAAACGTATTCTTTGGCAAATAGACCAGAAAAAAAAATCTCAATGAAAGACAGTAAACCCCCAACGTGCCAGTTGCTGATGTTGTATTAGACCTTTCCCCCGACAATCATGGAGACCGGGCAGATACATGATTGTGACCTCGATAACTGATTCTAAGAAAGAAAAACGTTATCAAATTGTTGTAGTCGAACACAATTGAGGACTCCTGATTTCACCGATTATTCTTGTCTACACAATATAGTATCAGGCAGTGCTAATGAGGTTCATTAATATTTACCTCTAGCGGTCAGAAATTCCTCAGGTGAAGCGAGACAGATGACGACCTTCAGAGGAAGTGTGGATTCTTTCATTAGATGTTTCGGCCTCTAACTTCCTGACATTTTCTAGAATCCCGGCCACAATAAGTTCATTACTCTCGTCCTTTAACTTCCTGACATTTTCTAGAATCCCGGCCACAATAAGTTCATGACTCTCGGCGTTCGTCACCCACCTTTTGTTTTTGGACACTGTTCACAGAGAAAATCAAATGAAATTCTATATATATTTTGTCTTTTGAGGTTGCTGACCTCAACAGAGATTTCATACCATCGGTGATACCGTTTTTTGTCAAAGGAAGGGAGTCATTGTGATAGGAGGAAAGGGTAGACATATTTACCGAAGGACTGACCTGTAGAAGGACACAGGTATGAATGGCAAACATTTCGCCGTTATTTTTGTTGTTGTTGTTGTTGATGTTGTCTGTTTGTTTTGGTACAGTGACGTAAAGGGAAAATCTTAGTTTTAACAAAATGCGGATTGAAGTTCAGAGGAATTTACTTAAAATCGACTGTGCGAGGCGAAAACGAAACACTTGTTGCTGTTGTTGTTTTTCAATCTGCTTGTGCCGTCAAGGGCATCGTAGGAAGAAAGAGTTTTCGGTCTGCAGCTATCTGGGAAGTCTGTCTTGGCCAAGTACCATGGATCGTCAGAGCTTCTTTCACGCCACTTGTCCAAGTCTTCCTTGGTCTGTCTCTGGCCTTGTATCCAGAGAATCGTATGTTGTATGCACGATGGGGCGGTTGGTAGATCGGCATTCCCAAGAGATGCCAAAACCATTTAACCCTCTGCTGCTCTATGTGCCGGTGGACTGGCGTTGTTCCCAGCATTTCTCTGATCTTTGTATTTCTGATCCTGTCGCGTCTGGTCTTGTTGGCGGCTCTTGGTAAGCAGCGCATCTCGCATGTTGTGATCTAAAACTGAGCGCTATTTTAAATCGTTTATTCCATCATCAACTAGGATGTTACAATAATGTCGTCATCTTGATCGTAATCTGTGCACTTGAATTGTGTCCTGCGTGTCAGGTCAATGTGTTTTAGTTAGGGAAGCATATTGTGTGCACTGTTAATTTTGTTTATTTATTAGTGTGTGTGTATATATGTGTGTGTGCGCGCTATATATCATACTTTCTGCTTCTGTAACTGTATTGTTTTGTATTCAATGATCAAAACAAATTTCCTTGTACAAGGACGAATAAAATTTATCTTATCTTATCTTATCTTATCTTTCTCACTAGAGATTTGTAAAACTTGAATGTTTAGGCATTTGATCACTTGACTAAGAAAATTGCATGTTCCAACTGGCATAGGCGTTGTCCCAATGGTGGGGAACTATTTCTTTGAGTTTGCTTTGTGACGCTAATTTTGCCCCCCCCCCCCCCGCCCCCGAATCCGTTGTGAACACCTAAGGAAATGCATATCAAACATGCTGCCCCGTGCGCTGATTCTTACCATTTCATGAATATTCACGGGGTGCGTAGGGCGTTAACCCGCAAAGGACGTGCAGCAGGACGTATCTAAAATCAAACAAACAAGAGCAAGACAATAAAGCTAAAGGAAAGGGCAAGGTGAAGCAGATCCATTATAATCATCCAGAACTGAAACGAATAGATTTATTCCGGGCGGCCCCTGGACCACAGCTAGTATAATTATCTAATAATATTCTGATACAGTGTCATGTCATCGAAAGGACATTGAATTGTTATAGGGAACCTTGAACAGGTCACACACGTACAAAAATACGTCTTCAAAATGTTGATGAAGGTACGAAACAATGTTGGAGCTAAATTAATGTCCATTGTGTCTCTACAATGTCGTAGGTCATTACTCCAGTTCACGTCCGAGGGAAAAAAGTAATGAATGTTCTGTAGATTACAATTGACGACTGGCTTTCTAATGTATAGACTCTGGGGTTTTTGCTCTCGAGCCCAAGAGTGGATGGCCGAGTCATACCTCTCCTAATCAAATCTTCCACAACAGAAACTTCTTACCCTGATTGAATGAAACAAAACCAAATCCAAAACAAGTGATTAAGAGTAAAGATTTTATGGCAAAATGAAAGTGGGAAAGTATTTTTTACTTCGAAATCTTAAACTGGACTCAAGAGTCAGGTTTCAGTTCAGCCCGGCGTGCAATAGCCGATGTTCTTTTAGGTAAACTGGTTGGTTGTGACGTCACGACATGATGTCTCAATGATATCCAGCTAGTTGGCTGGTGCCCGAGGTCTCGTTGAAATTCAATGTGGTGACGTCACCCGCCAGATAGTTGGTCCATCAAAATCGCCTAGTGTGCTTCGGGCCTAATGTTTCAGTGAACTAAAGATTAATAACTCCCCAGTTATCAACTGACTCACTACCACAAGCCGCTCTGAGCGGTCTATCCGAAAAGCGCATACTTCAAATAGTACATGGAAATTACACTAATTACAATTCTGTTTGATTACTAATAATTTGGCATTTTACCACATTTCTCCAAAGCTTCTTTACAGCCATATCAAACACTGTCTTTCAAAGGGGACAGTATGAGAAATAATGTTCCCCTGAAGGAAACTAGTTGGAAGTGAGTCTGTTAAATACATGTGTCCTCAAATTTCTTCATTACAGTTCGTTCGCAAGCGTTCCACTCCATTTTTTTTTCCTTTGTCACTTTCTTCTGTGGTAAAACGAAATGAAAATTGGAGAAATATTTTTAAAATAATTATCTTCCACTGGTCAGGAGTGGCGTCTCATTACATTATACTATAGATAATTTTGTTTTAGGTCCTTATTTTAGGAGGTCGCTGTTTATGTGTTTTTGTGGTAGGGATTTAAAAAAAAAAAAATTACCCGGGCAGGGGCCCTGTTAGGCCTTCTCTTCTCAATTTCCAACTGCCATGGTATCTTTAACGTGCACAACGTGTACATGGGCCATCCGAGACGTTTGTCCTTATCCGAGAAGACGAGGTACTCGATCCCATCGTCCATAGGATCAGGGCCATGAATGTTCCTACAAAGTTCCAACATGCCTGCACCGACCGGGTGGGGATAGAACCCGGTACCATCGGTAAGAGAGGCGAGCACCTTGCCTCTAGACCAACGTGTCCCTCCCCCCCCCCCCCCAACCTGTCTTCATCTTTCTTAATCCTGTTTCTAATTTTAGTTCAGCGCTTTAAAGTGCATCCGTAGATTTGGGCGCTAAACAAGCCATATTACATTTACATTTCAATTGAATGACATCATTTGCTCTGGTCTTTTTTTTTTCTTTAACACTAACTGCCCCCTATTATTGGTCACACCAAATTGGCTCATCACCACAGCTCCTATTTTGTGTTATTCTGAATACTTCTTGTCAGTAAACCTTTTTTTTTTTTGCTATTTATATCGCCATGGTCAGAGCCGAGTCACAGGGAACCGAGACAAATCAACTCGCTATAAATATTCCGTCTGTCGATTTGCACGCTTATCACCGATGTCAACAGTGCAACAATGCGCATCACACCCTTTCGTAAGTGAACGCAAAACACGAGCACCCACTTTATTTATACGCGCGCCATTTGTGGGCATATAGTGATAGAAGAAATGGTTCCTCTCGATATTCTGTGTCTCGGGGCAGAGCATTGAACAGCGTCAGAGTAATTTCTCATTCGTTTTCCTTCACTCACCGCAATTCTCATCAAGTTTCCATAGCATAAACAGCAGATATAATCATCTAATGTACGTTTATGTAACAGTGTTGCGACAACTGGAAATTGACATTATGAATAGCCATTAAGAGCATTGTTGTTTTTTTCTATTATTTGTCGCGGTGGCCAGAGACTATCTGTCTATCTATCTGTCTGTCTTTTTCCGACACGGGTTATAGTTCTCATTATATTCCATGGCAGACACTGCACATGCAGCACGCAGTATGTTCGAGCAGCTACCATTTTATCCTGACTACCTAGCCTCAAACTGACTTGTTCAACCGTTGTGATCGTAGCAGTTTGACAATATTTATTATTACAAGGCTTTAAATCGTCCTGTCTAGTCTGAATGCTTAATCCTTAATGTTATGTTTGTTTGTTTGTTTTTAATAGCTATTACCATAATAGTTAACATTAGAGAGCCGTAAATCATCCATGTGCCGTAAGTGTCCGGCCCCAATGTTACTACTTTTAATAGCTGTGATGATATTGTCAAAAAAATACAGAAAATCTGTGGGGCCGCGGCAAAAGCCAGAATTTTAATCATGTTATTTGTTCAATTTTCTATCGTGTTATATTTTTTTCCTGATGAAGATCAGCCGATTGAAAACTGGTTTTGCCTTTGCTTTTCCTTTGCGTTTTATCGTATCTGTATGATTTCTTTCGTGAGGCTTTGTCTTTTCCTTTTTGCCATGTTTTGACTTTGCTGTGATCAAAGCGGCGTGATAGTATTTACTGAAAGGGCTGTGAATTATTCTATCTTCCTGAATAGAATATTCTAGTTTCTGAATTTACCTGTATTTGTTTTTTTTTAATGATTATGATTGTAGCAGTTCTATAAATTATATGCCTAATAATCTCAAGTGCCGATACACAATATTACATTTTTTTTTTTTTTTGAATGGCCACGTCAAGTAAGGCGTCTTTTTTAGAATGATTTTCTCGAAAACTATCCGGTGAATTTCTTTCAAATTTTTCATGGGCTCAAATTTCACACTAAACCTGATGGAACTGATTTTCAATTTGTCAGATTGTAGCCTGAGTTTGAGTTAGCTTTTTTAGCGGTTTGTAAACAATCGTAAGTAGACTGAATGATTAAAAAAACACACACACACACATTTCCACAGTACTAGACTATGCCAAACCTGTTATAGGGAACGGGATTGAATGACGCAGTTACTATATTTAGATTTACATCATGGGACATTCGAACTGTTCAACGCGGCGGTAAAGCACAGTTATGGACTTTGTACACACTTTCCATGGGCAGTTGATCTTTGTGCTTCGAATCGCCCGTACAAAGTCCATGACATTACTGTTCTTAACCACCGCGTTGAACAGTTCTATTGTCCCATGACGTCATTGGTAAATTTAGATATATACTAGTAATTGCGTCATTAAATCCCGTCCCCCATACCGCCACCTGAGTTCTTGTTTGTTCCAACTCCACTTTTTGCACAACTGTGAAATTCGACGTTAAACATTTGCGGTTTTAGTGATAAGGAGTTATAACAAGAGATAAGTTCCACAATGCATTTTAAACAAATGTCAGAGTGTGCATCTGTTATACCTCTTCCACACACCAAAAGATCTCCAGTTTTTCAGAAAATGGAGATAGAAAAAACAAGAACTAAAGTCAAGATATATGAGAATTACAAACTTAAAAACCGCGCTCCGTATAGTAAACAATGACAGCTAAAATGATTAACTATCACAATCAGTTTGAGATCACTGTAATGCAGGTGGGTATTCATGTGTTCTAATTTTAGCCGCGAGCACGTCCACTCGTTTAACTCAGCCGTCAGGAAGTATTGACGTCACGGGTCATGTGTTTGTGAAATGAAGGTTTCGGAGGCGAGCAGTCAGCGACACAAAGCAAACTAGAAAAATACTTCTCCACCATTTGGAGTCCTCAAATGTAACAAGAAGCTTCTGCAGGGCCAAAGGAAGGCATCTTCAAACTTTCATGTATATGCAAACTGTATGAGCTAGTATTTCTCGCAAACACACAGAGAAACACACATAAGCTTTTATTTATATAGGTATTATTATTTTCTCTAAAATACCTTTTGTCTAATGCAGGGGCCTCAAGCTCGCAGCCCGCGGGACGATATTTAGTGGTCCCCACCTTGATATGAAAGTATAATATTAGTGCGGTCCGTGAAGGGAGTGGACCTCGACATCACGCATGAGCTAAATTTACTGAACAAGAAGTTACAAGGCCAGGGACAGCTCGTCAGTGCTGCTTATGACAACATGAGAGCATTCTCAACAAAACTTGTGTTATGGAAAGCCCAGCTCTCTCAGACAAACCTGTGCCATTTTCCATCATGCAAGGCACTTATGGATGCAGGCACACCATTCAGTGGTGAAAGATATGTTGATGCTATTTTGAAGCTACAGAAGGAATTTGATCATAGATTGGCAGACTTCAAGACGCACAAAGCCACTTTTCAAACCCTTCACCTTTGATGTGCAAGATGCCTCTCCTGTGCTTGAAATGGAGCTCATTGACTTGCAATGCAACTCTGACCTCAAAGCCAAGTTCAGGGACGTGAGTGGAAAATCAGACAAGCTTGAGCAATTTTTGAGAGAAAGGGTCCCCCCCCCCTCCCCCCAGCTTCCCTGAGCTTTCCCTAATGTTCAAGCGGAACATGTGCCTTTTGGGGAGCAAGTATTTGTGCGAAAAGTCCTTCTCCACCTTGAACTTCAATAAGTCCAAGTACAGGTCCAGACTTAATGATGATTATGTTCGAGACATTCTGAGGGTCTCAACTGCTTCCTGTCTCATGCCAAATGTGGCTCAGATATGTGAGAAGAAGCATTGGCAAGTCTCTGGCAGCAAGGAGTAGACAAGAGAAACCATGTTCAGAAGAACCGTTCATGATCTTCATTCAATGTTCCATTCAAGTTCAGGGCATTTTCATGTTCAGAAGAAATCATTAAAACAGTTAATAATGATGTTAGAGGTTTTTTTGTACAACTTTTTTTGTGGAATCACTGATGTGGCCCAGCCTCACCTAGACTCTGCCTCCAGCGGCCCCCGGGCAAATTGAGTTTGAGACCCCTGGTCTAATGGGCTATGATAGCAGCAGTTTTTAGAAGGCTGTGAAACGTCCACCTATTATTCCGAATGCCTTTCCACAATATTAATATTATTTTATTTTTTTACTCCATGATCGTAGCAGCGTGATATTAGATTTTCTGTGCTAGCATCATCCTATTCTTGTAATAGCATGCCACCATGTATACATCAGTCAGATCACTGAGTCAAAAAGTCAAGTGAGTCAGCTTAACCCAGAGCTCAGAATGCAACTGCGTTCAATTTGGCTCACACGTCTGCAAATAAAATCAAAAACAAAACAAAAACAAAACAAAAACAAAAAAAATGGAGGATATAATCAAACTATACACCTTTGGATCGTCCTCCATATTTACATAATTATCTATTGTCTTTCCTCCCTTGAGGAATCTAATCTATTTCTCTCCTCGCCCATTGTGTTTGCTCGTTGTCTTTGAGCGTTCTCAGTAACCTCGCTTATTGTTTCTCTATTTTTACTGCCAATGGCCGGAGTTCCTTTTTCCATGCATAATGCAATAATTTTTATTGTGAAGTTTTTATCATGTCCACGTGAGAGTATAAGCTTTTAATTTTTTAATTTTTTTTTTAACAAATCCACTGCATTTCCATCTTTACACTTCATGCTTACATTCCCATCATTACACTTTCATGCTTACACTCCCATGATTACACTTCCATGTGTAGTTCCCATGATTACACTTCTATGCGTACTTCCCAAGATTACACTTACATGCTTACACTCCCATGACTACACTTCCATGCTTACACTCCCGTGCTTACACTCTCATGCTTACAATCGCATGATTACACTTCCATACTTTTATCCCCATGCTTCCATTCCCGTGCTTACACTCCCATTATAACAATATGCTTACACTTCCATGCTTACACACCCATGGTTACACTCCCATGATTTTTTATTTTTTTTTGCTTACTGAACTCTGCAAAACCTTTTTCGAAATTCGACGTTTAGGATCAACGCAAAGTTTACACGTAGAAAAGACATCGTTTCTACGTGGATTCACTGGTTACGACATAAGCCGACGTCGGTTTGACGTGGAGAAAAGCCGTCCTTACGGTAATCCTACTAACCCCAACAGAAATCTTATCGAAATCTACGTTGGATTGACATAGGGATGCTAGCTGGGCACCTTTGATCCATGCTGCCGTGGTATATATGGGAAAAGACAGTAAGTGCAAAAAGAAAAACACAAAATTCTACAGGTGACAACAACAACAAAAAAAGAAAATTTAAAATTCGCAATTATTCAAAGACGTCAAAATAATAGCTTACTATAATGGAGCTGAAGGGTAAACATGGAATCATCTAAAACTGTGTGACTATGTGACCAAAAACGTAAGAACGTTTGTAGCCTACCTTCAATTTTTAAACAGTAATTACATGGACACATCCATTCACAAAACAAACTTTAGGTCCTTGATATAGTTTATTTACGATTATTTTGAGCCGCGAAAAAAGAGAGGCATTTTCGTCGAGTAGAATCAACAAGCATGGTCTGAAATTTCGTTCTTCGCCTCTTTCCTCACACTACGAGGGCCAAATATTAACAAAAAAATATCATAATAAGTGCAAGTTAGCTTGCACAGGACTGCTAGTAATAATAAAGATCATACTCGTGATAAAATTCCATAATTTTATACACTCGTGGAGGCCAACTATCTGTTCAAGTCTGACTAAAACTATCATGGTAGTTACCAAATTTGAGAATTTGATTAATTAGACAGATAGATAGAGAGATATGATTATAGATACATACAGAGAGTTTTATTTTCGTCATAGATTTTATTGGCATAATTATAACAAAGCTATTCCATCATGTGCAAATAAGTGCAATGGATAGCAATTGTAGTTGTCAGTGCATCAATGTCAAAATATCTATGAACTGTGCCTCCTACACCGAAATCTCCAAACTTTATAAAATATAATATATAGATATAATATAGATAGATAAATAGACAGACAGACAGACGACAGACAGACAGGCAGACATAGATAGATAGATAGATAGATAGATAGATAGATAGATAGATAGATAGATAGATAGATAGATAGATAGATAGATAGATAGATAGATAGATAGAGAGATAGAGAGATAGAGAGATAGAGAGATAGAGAGATAGAGAGATAGATAGATAGATAGATAGATAGATAGATAGATAGATAGATAGATAGATAGATAGATAGATAGATAGATAGATAGATAGATAGATAGATAGATAGATAGATAGATAGATAGGTAAACTGACGGACCGACGGATGTATGTATGTATGTGTGTATGGATGAACGAATGGACGGCAGGAGGGGCGGACGAATGAATTAATGGAGGGAGGGCGGGGGGTGGGGGCGGGGGGGACGGATGCATGGAATGGATGGATGGGTGGATGGATGGATGGATGGGTGGATGGATGCATGGATGGGTGGATGGATGGATTAGCAAATGTACATGGAGAACCTATTTTCAATATTTTAAACGTGAGTTTTCCATGTTCACAAGTGGAAGAATTCACTAAGTCGATCATTGGAACCCGTTTCATCTGCATTGCTAATTATAACTCATGCCTTTGTGTTACGTTTGAGCATGGCCCGCTGGCTTATCTCAGGGATTTGCAAGCGTCATTAGACATGCTTCCAAGTTACAGAGCTTATTGGACTTCCATTAGCAGATCTTGCACGCGTATTTATGCACGTACTTCACACACATTCAGAGCGAATGATTTTTAATGCACACACACATACCCAAATAATTTATAATTATGTGGGCTCCCACTGAGTAAATTTTGTTGATTTCGTTTAGTATTTTCTCGCCAAATTCGCCAGTTTCAGAGAATTAGCTGGATTTTGAAAAAGACGACCAATAATTGTACAAACAATGCGAAAATGAAACCCCCCTGAATGTCATTTTACAAATGTAAGAAACTTATAGAGCGAGGGGGTATTTGCCATACTATTGTATAGGGTATTTTGCCGATTTTCAGGTTTTGTCATCTCAGTCCTAATTTTATTATGTCATACGTGTGTATTTTGCGAGGGGATTTTTCATGCAAAGTTTCGATTTTGGGGCGTACTGAACAAAACCCTGATTTTACACAACTCTTCAAACGTTTAATCCTCTTTTTCTAGAAAAAATATAATTCGCGGGTATAGAGCAAAATTGTTGTATCTCCAGTGATATGAATTGGGGCTCATAATGGCAATTACTGTAATAATGACAAACTGCTTCTTGCAATTGTTTCGTTACTCCGCTCTCTTTAACCAGTTCCAAGTTACAGAGAAGCAGTATTGTTATATCTCCTTTACAAATGCGATCATTGAGACCAATACTGTGGTATTTCCGAGTAAGATCCCATTATTCATATCACTGGAGATACAACAATTTTGCTCTATACCCGCGAATTGCACCTACAACGTTGTTGAAAATACCCGAGGAAATTGATGATGGCAGAACGACGACAGGGCATTGCATGACAGTCTTACTTCACAGTTTCGGCGACGTAAACAGAATATGATATCAGTATCGTGGCATTGGTAGAAATCACAGAGCATGCGCTTCTGTAAATGTTTAAATATTATTTGTCCTGAAAATAGCGGAGGCACATTGCATGATAGTCTACATTCACAAGTTGGGTGGCGTAACGTACTAGGCTGGTGCTGGAAGAAAAAAAGTCGTATGTGGCAAGGCCTTCTTCCATATATTTAATTTTTGTTGTTGTTGTTGTTGTTTTTTGTTCCATTGTTTTATCTGTTCAATTTTCCATTGTTTTCTGTTTATTTATTTTTTTCGTTTTTTTTTCTTGAAGAAGGCTTTTGGCGAAATATTGACCCTTTCTGGCTTTCCCTTATCTTTGCGTTTCATTGTATCGTTTTTGGTAATATTTCTTAAGCGAGGCTTTGCTACATACAACTTGTTTTTTCTTTTAGCCAATTTTTTACTTTGCTTCAAGCCTTGCTGCGACCCCACAGTTTTTCTGTAGTTTTTTATAATAATTATGTTCGGTAGTGCAATGAGCCAGGTCTGTTTGGCTCGGGGTTTGAGTACACTAAAAGAGTATACGTGAGATGTGGACTATGGGTATTAAACGGGACCCCGTGCACTGGCGGGGCCAAAACAATAATTATTCTGTCGTCAATAGTTCGGACGTGTCAAAACTGTTTTGAGTCAGGTTATGGAAAGTGTGGTCTCGCGCACTGAGACGAAACAGAGCAAAACAGACGTAAATCAGTGCGCCACAAGCCTTAAATAAAAAAACAAAACCCCAGTGGCAATCTCTCTTCCGGAAAAAAGCCCAGAAATATACGATGATTGCGTGAAGCTGTGCTATTAAAACTAGCATTCAGTGAGAAGAAATACAATATGGAATGCTGTCTTCACAGTGCAAATAATGTATGAGGATATGCGCAGGATGAAAATGGATGGATGCATAAATGGATACTTTCCAGAATATTTCCATTTCAATTCTGGTTTTTATTCTTTGAGCACTGTGAGGATGGTAGGCGGGCGCTTCTGATAGGGTCTCCTTCTGCCGTTTCATTCTGTTCAATTTGTCCATCGCTTCAGGTTTTCCTTGCACAGTATGACCGGTATCGTGTCTATCTGCTCTTTACCTAAATCAAACCCAAACTTTTACTTAAATCCGTGAAAAGAAACGACGAAATCAAGTAAATGCCAGCTTTGCTAGAAATATCGTATTCTACTTTCTTTTTTTTTTCTAGGCCTCCATAAATAACGCGTTGTCATTTATCTTGTAACATAATAATTTACATTGCATTAGGGGGTATTATATTCATTTTTTTTTTTTACCTGTTGCATGCAATTGCCAAATGTCAATGAAGAATGTTGTGACTGATTCATGCACACCCGAGGAAGGAACTATGCCTGAGGATCCATGAAAGAATTATTTTCTGACTTGGGCCCACAGCGGGTCGTGTCCTTTCTGAAAGAGGTTTGGACCTACAATTGGATTTAAAAACTTTTATACACCATTTATAAAGCTCTTTTCAGATCTATACAAAAACAACTTTTCAGAATTGTACGAATGAAATAAAGTTTATACGGAACTATTAAGTTCTATTAGTGAAATTGAAATTGATGAATCTCTGATGATGAAACATAAATGAAGTACCCAGGTAGATCGTGAAAGGCGCAAAATGGCCGTTATCGTGACGACGTGTGTCGTAAAACCCAAACTCGATCAATCAATCAAAAACCTATTCCTAACTGGTAATTACGGGGATGGAGTCGGCAGTTCCCGTTGCAAAGTTCTGCACTGACTTGTCTCCAGCATAGTCATGCTGACAATCCATTGTATAATTACAGTCCACACACGAAATGAAAACAAAACCGAAATGACACCAAAAACGAACCAAACCATACCGTCTGAATCCATTAACACGAAACACCTCCGAAAAGAAACCGATACCGGCACTGCTACCGACACGTATTTCGTTTCGGTGTCGTGACGGTGTCGGGTGCCATTATGGATTTTCAGCTTCGCTTCTTCTTCTCATTGCCTCCGGCCAGGATCCGTATCGGCAGTGGGACATGCCCTGAACAAGTTTCATTTATTGGACTTGCGCTTATTTCGTGTGCTATCTGCAGTTGTCATCCACACCCGTCAAACGAAAGGCTCAAGTTCCATGCCTGATCATCTCGACAATGCTATTCTCCCTGTTTTTCTCATTTTTCTTCAGAATTTGATAATCGTGTTAAAAGATAGCGTTTGCTGTTTTTCATTTTCAAATTTTCCATGTTTGATGGTCATGCGAGTTCTCTATGTAATTCCTGTGGCACAGTATTTTGCTTAATGGTCTTTACAATTATGTGTGTAGGTGTATCCATCGTCTATTTCATTCTGTTTTGGGCGAGAGAGAAGGAGAATGAGAAGGAGAGAGAGAGAGAGAGAGAGAGAGAGAGAGAGAGAGAGAGAGAGAGAAAAGTGAGATGAAGTCAGAGGGAGGGGGGCGGTCAGAGAGGCGGAAGAGAACGGGTGAGGAAGGAGGGATCCCGAGAGAGAGGGAGAGAGAGAGAGGGAGGGAGAGAGACAGACAGACAGACAGACAGACAGACAGACAGAAACACCAGTGAAAACCACTTTTTACGACATCGTTTTACATACGTTTATATATTTCCCATTCACAAATTAAAATCCATTCCGCACGGCTGATGCTCTACTCTCCCCAGCTACCCATGCGCTGCCCTATCCCCTCACTATTATTTTATGACCGTAATATTATCCTAACACAGGACTTGACTGCCAGCTGATTGCTTTGTACAACACCGGAACAGCTTTCATCTTCCTCCCATGGGGTGATCAGGGACATTTGATGACTATCTGTCGGCATGGAAATCCAAATAGATCGTGAGCCATCAGTGACTGTGATTCAGGAAATTCCAAATGAAGAAATTGATTAGAAAAATGTGTTCCACTTTGAAAAATACACGCATGTTTAATTCAGTGCCTTTTCACTCGACAAGTGGTAATTGCAGTTTCTGAAATAACACACTAGACCAGCGGTTCTCAACGTTTTTTGTCCCATGCCCCACTTCAATTTTCCCACAAGATGTGCGCCCCATCATGATTGGGCAAAGTTAGGTTACAATAATTATATACAAACAGATTTTAAGAATATTTTATATATTCAGTATGAATACATTCAAAAGACGTTTTATTTGAAGTTTTATTCACTTGTTTCTTACCCTACAATAGGAGTCTTGCCCTTGGCGCTGGCTGCGGATTTGTTTGATTCGAAGGACCAACTTCGTCAGACGTTTTAGCCTTAAATCACCACGTTTCATGATATGCAGTCGATTTTCTTAGCTTGCAGAACATCGGTGACAACACTAAACCCACATTCGACAATGAGATTGTGGAAAATCTATTATATATTTCAGTAACTTGCAACCTTTGGCATGACTAACTGACCAAACTATACACTCTTCAGGCCTTAAATTTGGCAGGAAGGTGACAGTTGAGATAAGGAAGATGATGGCTATAATTAAAAGTTGTTTACTTCAAGCATGTATTTTTAAAAAATAGCAATGTTTATTGCTATGTAACATCTGTATTTTTGCATGTTTGTTTCGTAATATATAGTACCGTGCATGTCATAAAAAGTAACCGTATCAAGCGTTCAGTTTGGTGCGTAATGTTGTGGTGCGCATGATTTCTGAAGCAAGACTGTAGTTTTTTACTTTTATTATACTAGACGGGGGGGGGGGGGGGAATCACATGGTTGTTTATCCTGGGCAATGCCCGGTAGCTCATCTAGTGTATGAATATTTCCCTTTGCAGAAGTATTCAAATTTGAGTATTTTCTTTCCGCTTTCCTCAACTATGAAATTAAACGTTCTATGAAAAATCCTTACGCCACACGCCCCATCTTGAGGAACAAGGCATTAGAGCTGCCTCATTCTGGTCGTATAAAAGCGCCGACTGATGACTCTGGAATGAAGTTGACTCTCGACAGCTGAATAGATGACAGTGGAATCTGTCACTATGAGGCGCGTATCATATTAGGCCTGGCAAGGCACAGTCAGTCCCTGGCAGACAAGAAGTGCACACCAAAAGTTCCTATATTATTTTCTTTATAAATCCTGGAAGACCTTACCATACTAAGCCTGGTCAGGCACAATCAGCTTCTGCTATTATTTCTTGAGAGTACATTTTGCTGGCAGCAGCTGGCCGTGATGTTCCGGGCTTAGTATGATACCCCCACTGAGGCTGATAGCGCACCAAGACAGGTCTGTATGACATCTGTCTGACTCATCGAACGGGGTTTCTCTATCCGCCAGCTGATTTAAGACATTTTTGACATGCTTCAACAAGTGCGTCAGATTTGTATCAGTCTCGCCAATGTGAGAGGTATCTTTTAACTCCAAAGCCTACCTCTGGTACTAAAACCGAGACAAAACAGATTTGATTCCGTGCTCCACTGGCCTTCGAACTATTATCAAAGATACTAGAAACGATTAGATGAGACACTCCTTTCTTCACACCTCTAAAACAATCGTGCACACAGTTTTCGGGGGCGGGGCCCATGGCGTACATACAGCATGAAGAGAATGCTTGATATATAATGATTATTAATTATGCCGATTTGTTACAGTGCTACTGCGAAATAAAATTTAAAAAAGAAACAAAATATAGCCAGAGTTTACGCACAGGGATTGAAATTATAATTACAAAATAAGTGACATCAATCAAGGCCTACAGGGATAGATGAACAGTGAACAAAATTAATACTTTCCTTATTTGGCTTTGCAAAATACGGCAATGTTCATGACTTCCACATATCAGTCGCCAGTTAGCTGTGCGAAATATGTGCACGTTAAAAAGACTAGCTGTCTCATCTTATTGCATCCAATATCCTTCCTATAACGGGGCGCTGGTTGAGTACACGCGCCAGTTGATGACGCGCGAACGAATTCTCGACTACTGAACACACTGGGGCTTGTCACACGAACTGTCCACGTCCATTTGCTCTTTTGCGTTCAGTGGACGTTTGCATGCGCATCATCAACTCTTGCGTGTACACGACCAGGGTTCCCTAGATCCTGCTCAGTTTTCAGTCTTTCTTTGCAACTGAAGTTTAATAAAATTCATAAAAAATGTTCAGTCGCTTTCAAAGACGGAGGCAGAGAATTCCAAATCTGAGGCCTTTGAAAGGAAACGTTTTTTTCACGGACGTCTTTGGAATTTGAAAAACTTTTTAGTGTCAGCAGATGATCTAAGATGTCGTGATGGAATCAAAAGATCAGTTACATAAGTTGGTGCATATTTGTACATACATTTGTGACACAGTGTAGCCAGCTTATACATTAGGCTGTTGTTACTTGTATGTACGCACCCGAGGCTTTTTTGCGGAGGGGGGGGGGGGAGTACACGTATACGTACCTATCCCCAACCTCGTCCTTATCCTCGACCCTAAATCCCGAACCATGCTCCTTACCCTTTCAACCAAAAAAACAGGAGGAAAGCAAAAAGAAAATCTAAAAGAATAATTAATTAAGGCTGTTATTAACCCTATTTCCTGGGAAGCTCTCTAGCTCTGGAGTCACAGAAGGCTTTAAGATACTACCCCTAGCGCAATACACATGAGATACGTAAGTAGAAGGTAACAAATATCTATACATTGTTCGTTTTTATACGGGTATCCACCTCAAGCTCAAGGTATCTAAGGAAATAAATTTAATGACCTTTTATGCGAACGTTCAGCCGTGTTCAACTTGCACCCCTGACATTTACAGGCAGCATTTCATTTTCGCCCAGAGAACAACAAAGAGATATTGAAGCTTGATACTGTGAAGCCGAGGGCAGTTAGGGGGCAGATTATTAACTGGCTCCGAGTGATTTGCTTCCCCCTTGTTATGACAGTTTTGATCGCGAGGCTGGAGATGTATCAGTTGCTGATTCCATTAGGGGATGTGTCGCTATGAAGCTGAATGTGTGGCCACGTTATCTGATGAATCTTCTTGGGCCGCATGTCCTCACCGACGGCATCTCCAAAGACTTTCTCTAGTAGACTTTAGCCTGAGACTTTGTTTGAGTTGTGTCCAGTCTCGGAACAATAGAAATGAGTTGTTACTCTCTGCTACTCCCTCCGCCCCTCTCTGTATTTCTCTCTCTTTCTCTCTCTCTCTCTCTCTCTCTCTCTCTCTCTCTCCCTCTCTGTTTCTTTCCCTCTCTGTTTCTCTCACTCTCTGTTTCTCTTCCTATCTCTCTCTCTCTCTCCCTCTTTATCTCTCTCCATGCCTCCTTCAACTTCTCTCTTTCTGTTTCTGTCTGTCTTTCTGCATCTCTCTTTCTGTCTCTCTTACGCTCCTTCTCGCTCTGTCTCTCTCTCTCTCTCTCCTCTATTGTTTGTGTGTGTGTGCCTCTCGCTCTCTTTCTGTCTCTGTCTGGCTCTCTGTTTCTCTCTCTCTCTTTCTCTCTTTCTCTCTTTCTCTATATGTGTGTGCCGCCCTCTCTATCTCTCTCTCGCTCTGTCTCAGTCGTTACCTAGCTCACTCTGCCTCTGTCTCTCATTCGCCCTGTTTCTCCTTGTCTCTGTCTCTGTCTCTGTCTCTCTCCCTCTCTCGCCGAATGTATTATGTGTGTCTCTCTGTATCTCTTTCTCGCTCTCTCTCTCTCTCTCTCTCTCTCTCTCTCTGTCTCTCTCTCTGTCTCTCTCCTCTCTCTTCACAAAGCTGAAAGTGTTCTAATCGAACACAGACCAGATGTTTGTTAAGTCCTTCCGATTGGCATTGAACAAAATGCTATCAGATATATCTTTTAACTGCACCTTCATTAATTAATTCCTCCACTGAAAATTTTATGGTCGATGTTGTCAAAACTGTGTGAAAGGAATGTCTCTTGTCTAATAGCCTTGTGTTACTATTATCTGACAGACACGGCAAACAGTGGCTTAAGTTCATGACGTGGTGAAAGTTTATCTAACATTTAATCCTCCTTTTGTCAAACTGGGTCAGGCCGTCCCTGGATGTCCACAGATTAAAAACGATTGAACTATAAAGTTAAAATGGAGTACATCAAACAGTTCAAAGTCTAGAGGTATTTTAACAGACAACACATCACTGATAAGTATCACTTTGGAGCCACATCAGTAAAGTGTACACTTCAATTCTCGGTGGTTGTGATAACTGACACGATCGATCGAGTCCTGATAAAAATGAATGATCAAAATGTACACATAGTTTACAATCATGCAGATTTTGTTCTTTGCGCAAGTCACTCCTTCTCATGTCTGTCTGGCTGTTCTATTCTGTTCTGTTCTATCTGTTTGTCTGCCTGTCTCCCTGTCTGTCAGTGTGTTTGTGAGACTGTCTGAGAGAGAAATAGGGGGAGAGAAAGAGAGAGGAGAGGGAGAGAGAGAGAGAAAGAGAGAGAGAGAGAGAGAGAGAGCTGCAGATGGAGGGAACAAGCCTTTCTGCGAAGGACGTAAAGCAATATTTTGGATTGTTCGCTTTATTATTATTATATATTATTACTATTATTATTATTATCATTATTATTATATTATTATCATTGTTATTATGTTGTTATCATTTCCCCTGGACCTAATACGCCTGTGTTTTCAAAGCCGAACCTTGGCAACTTTTCAGTGTATGCCACCAAAGGGATGTACGGATCTTCGCGCTGTTCATAACGATAAGGTGCCTGGCTAGTGGTATATTCCCCTGTTGGGGGCACTATCTAATATCTCTGTTCTCAAGAGATTGTCGTTGGACGCCTGGTAGCTCTGTATCAATATTGTGTATTTTTATCGTTCTGGTATTTGTGTTGATCAAGATAACACTGGACATGCTGGACTAATCACATTAAGTTGGTTTTGTTCCTAGCGTGCTCTGAGTGTATAATAAAGTCTATCTTGCCGGGGGGGGGGGGAGGAGTGGGGGGGGGGGCAGATTCCTAACTGCTTTTGTGCGCAGCATCCGCTCCACTCCGCTATTTTTACGGACAATAACGTAAAAACACTCTTTGCCTCCCACAGTATCCTTTCCGCTCCGCTTCTCACGGCCTTTGAGGCAAAGAATGTTTTACTTTTCCATACGTCATTGTCGGTAAAAAACAAAAATAGCCGAGCGGAACGGATGCTGTGCCTGTGGACAAAAGCACTAAGCCTGTGTCACGATCACGTGCGTGAAGATGGTCACGACCACGTGTGTGATGAGTACCTAACTTATTTACCTTTCAAACCCAGCTAACAAGCCAAGCAAGCAGACCAGCGATCAACGGACACATGGAGTGAGATTTAAATTAAACGATATTTAATTATAAATGCATGACAAAACTTATGTCAAAACATTCAACTCATGATAATCACATACATAATCACAAAAACAGAGATACTTCAAATGTACTCTTGGGGATCACGGCTATTATCTGTTCCCCGTTTCACATCTAGATCTAATCCCTCTGTCTCTAAACTTAACTACGTATACTTAATAGTCTCTGTCAACAGCTGCCCTCCTCGTTGATGCAGTTTTACGTCTCCAGAGTTCACACGATCCTTTCTAGATCTTTAACTTCGACCATAAAAGGGGAAACAGACGTCCCTGGCTTTACACAAATAAGAACACACGGTTCACACCCGCCACCGTAGATTACTAGCTCCTTGAGGGGTTATCATCCCGTCCTCAAAGACTCTTCTTCTGCAAACACACACAGCACATCGACGGTTCACACCCGCCATCGCAAATCAAGAGCTTCTGATGGGTTCCCATCCTATCATCAGAACTCCTCAACTTCTGGTCCCCATGGCACGACCTTCCACTTGTCGCCCGGACCGATTAAATTCTTCTTATTGGAAAATACATGCGAACATCATGGATCCCTCACACACCTAACACTTCTGGTCCCCACTGGCACGACCTTCCACTTGTCGCCCGGACCGATAAATTCTGCGTCTTCCTTTTAGGAATGAATAACTTGGGGAACCACGTGTTTCGAGCTTCTCCTCTACTTATACTCCCGAGGTTTTTGCACACGCGACTAGTTTAAAGCGAGTCGTGTGTATCTATCCACGCTCGTCAACAATGTTAAAAACCGTGTTTCCCCTGCTAAGCTCACCCCCCCCCCCTAGACTCGCGGCGCACAAGGCCACCGACCTTCCTCGTGATATTTAATCTTTCATGCTAGCCAACAACTTAAAAACTCCCCTTCTCCCCTATTAAGTTTACCCCCTCTATACTCGTGGCGTACAAGGTCATCAACCTTAATCGTGACACCTGTCTAAATTTCTTGAGAACCAAAATCATTAGAGATCTGTCTTCTCCAGAACTATTCTCATCATTATTTACTACTGGTGATTGCAAAAAAAAATTGTAATATAGCTTTACTCCTATCGCGCTCTGAATGCATTTGTACTAATTGCAGATTCCTAAGCATATTTTATCTATATTTCTTGATTACCAATTAATCAAAATCTCTGTCTTCTTCAGAAGAGTCCTCATCATAGCAATTATGCTTGCGAAATATTTGTGTGACTGAGTGTATTAAACTATTTTGAAGGCCAGGGTGAAGCAGATTCCCAAGGTTGAGCAATTTCTTGGGTACTAAGCTGATTGTCTGTTACGCTGTAAAGCTGACGTGACGTGACTGTGCAAAGCCGGTAATCTCTAAAATAGAGTAGTACATAATGTAATTATCATTGCAATGTGACAAAATCTTATTATAAAAAAAAAATAGTGGCGGGAGTAATTCATTGTGGTGTAATTTAGACCCTTTCTTTGCTCGACGCTACAGCCTAAACGACAGTTTCAACAATTATGAAGTTCATTTTCTTAAGTGTCAACTAATCCAGTCCAATCGCTTTTGCATCGACCGATTATGTTGATTCAAGTTTCAGGTACCTTTAAAAAAAAATAAAAGTTGTAAACATGTAAGATACAATGATCTTTGTTTTGGTTCCCTGTAGTAAGCCCACCACACCGGAAACGATGTATTTATACGTGTTCACTTCGGTGCGGGGCAATTTCCCTACCAGAAATGTCTGCGCCCTGGTGTGGATGAAATCTGTAGTAAGACTGTAGAATAATTATGGGAAGCTTTCTAGACAAAAAAAAAAAAAAGAGAGAGAGGGGGAACGGTGGCTTCAAAGGTTTATCATGGTAATCCCGGGAACTTCATCTAGTACTAAAAAAAAAAAATAACTCTATACAGTCAAAGCAGGACTTGGGGCAAAGTTAAAATGTGGCAAACAAACAAACAAAAAAAAAAGTTGTTGGTCGCAAAACTCCACTTCACTGAAGACTTGAGTCAAACAGTGTGACAGTCACATTAAAGTTGATTTTATTAACAAATAAAACAAACTCCACATGCCCATCTTTCCCAAGGCAAGTCCAGGGCATCAGTAATCCAGGACACATGCATAAATTTAATGATGAATGATATCAGACCAATTTTATCTTGCAAACATGGAAAAGGGAATATTAATACACTTAAAGTGTGTCAATGCTCGTTAGTAAATAGTTCCTGCCACACTGTTGGAACCCAATTGGGAAGAAACAACCTTACAAAGTCAATTCAAAAACAAAAAAAATGGATGAAATGACGAGTTTTGGGACCGTAAGCCCCAGGTCAGCGGTAACAAGTAAAATACAATAATTATTCAAGA
Organism: Onchidella celtica; assembly: GCA_963931925.1. Lineage (NCBI taxonomy): Eukaryota > Metazoa > Mollusca > Gastropoda > Systellommatophora > Onchidiidae > Onchidella > Onchidella celtica. Next base: position 46,818,043 of record OZ007570.1, read on the forward strand.
GGCAAAACAATGTATGAATAATGAATAAAAGAATCACGAAATGTTACTTAGTTGTCGTTGGTGCCACTTCTCGTCCGCCAAAGTAGCCGATCATACAACTTTGCAACATACAACTTTCCCACATACAACTTTTTTGTTTTTCTTTTGGCCACATTTTAACGGTTGTTTTGAGTCTGTATTATGGTGCGAACAAATACGTATAATTATACATAATGATGTGTTATTAAAAATGTCGTGTGTATGGAGCAGTTATATAATTTGTGGCAATATACCGAATAGCAAGTGAAGAATAAACATTCGCATAACCATACAGGCACGCACGCACGCACGCACGTACGCACGTGCTCATGTGCACACACACACACACACACACACACACACGATTTGCAGCGATTTCGATGTCTTTTAAAACAACGGAGCGTCATTAATTATTAATAATCACTCTCGGCGCGAAAGAGCTGTAGCTGGGTTTATGAAACCAACCATGAAATAATGATTGTTCATTTTAACAAAACCCTTATATTTTGGCGTACGGCACGCGTAACCCTGAACCACTGACCCTATTCTGCTCGTCCTCAGCGTAACACTACTTTCTGCATCGCTCACTGTGTGCAAGAATTTATTATCTTGGGAAAAATCGGAACAGCCATGAAATTTTAATTCGTTGGTGAAAACGATCACGGTCTATTCTGCATTACTCACACTGTAACAATAAGGGAATCTGACAGGTAATTTCTAGGCAAAGGGTTCATTAATCAAGACGGACTTTATAGCTTTTAATATTTAATAAAACCACAGAAAACCTGCGGTAGGTCACGACAGGACCTATTACGCGATGGGACGAAAATTTTAACTCGTCTCTAAATTAGTTGCATAACGTACTCCGTTGCGAAAATCTATCTCTGGTACAAATGTGTCCTTTATGATTGCCTTGAACGAAAAATAAAGTATTATCATTCTTAAGTCTGCACATTCCTTGATCTTATTCTTTGTTAGGCCTTGTCCGTCCATTGCCGGAGGCAGCAGAAGCCCAATGATCTCCATTCTGCTCCGTTTGCCTTCAGTCTTCGTCCATACTTGTGTGTACAATACCATCTCTCCATCGTCTGTGGTGCCGTGCTTCTTTTTCAATTTCTTCGGCTTTTTTTTGTTTGTTTGTTTGCGCTCCCGTGTTTCGTTGTCCGAAAAATTTCAATTCAACTTTTTTTTGTTTGTTTGTTTGCGCTCCCGTGTTTCGTTGTCCGAAAAATTTCAATTCAACTTTTTTTTGTTTGTTTGTTTGCGCTCCCGTGTTTCGTTGTCCGGAGAATTTCAATTCAACTTGTGGGGGGGGGGGGGGGCACCTACAAAAACCACCCTTTTCGTTGTGTGTGCAAGTCATGTACTAATGTACTTATTTCGACGTATCATTTAGTCATCTATACTATAATTATATATTTGTGGACTTGAGATTTTTCGTTGCAAAAGGCTTCTGAACCACTCAACACTCAGACTTCAAATTTTATATGGTGCATCAGAATGGATGTAAGGGTGCACAGTTTTTAATAGAAGTCTCAAATCGGTGTAGTTTTTTTTTTTATTGGAAATTTATTGTTTCCCCAATTTTAGATCTATTTCGAGTCATGGTTCGCCATTTTAAGGTTTAGTTATCACTTCCTGCGATGTGTTCACTATCAAACACACTAAGCCGTCCGCAAATCATGCTATTGTACGGGATGCGCAGGGTGTCAACTCACAAAGGCAGAGCAGTAAGACCAGAGAGTATAGATTTTTATTTAAAAATAAACAAACAAAAATAAAATAAACAAATAGGAACAGGCAAGATGAAGCAGGTCCATAATAACCACCCAGAACTGAAACTAATATTCAAACCGATTTATCCCGAGCAGGGCCGGGGACCTCAGCTAGTTTTCTCATAGAAATAAAACACAATTTACCCAAAAAAGGTGTAACATTTGAAATGATAATGTGACTTACATCTACATTAGAACTTGCTTGGAAATAAACAGAAAAAGAAAACAGATTTTCCCTGACAGGTACGTGAGGGAATGATGCGTTACAGCTTTGTCTCCACGACCTTCTAGAACAATGTTGAAATGTGACAAGAATAGTAATAATCGTAATAATAATTATAATAACATAATGAAAGTAATACACATTGTATGTCCCAAAGCCCCGTGTCAGATAAAAGTGGGGCTTTGCGACATACAAATTCCTTTTTTTTCTTTGCTTTTGCAACGTTTTAATTTTATAGCACTTAAAACGTGCTTTTTTAAGGTAATCCCACACAAGAACGAAATGTTAACCAATAATTTGTGGCACCAATACTATGGCACGGTGAAACAAAACTGACGGGAACTATAAAACTTTAACGAGTTATCACACAAGGACATCACCATAACAAAACAGCATGGGGAGGTCACATTTTACGAATTAACCTCATTCATAATTAATTTCTGGGGGGAGTATAGCCGAGATTGGACTTGATAAACTTGTCATGACACTGCGTTATCTGTGTCGTCGGTGTCACATATTTTGCATGCCAAATTGTTCTACTCTTGTTTATTGTCACTAAAAAGTGCAAAATTGTGATCTGACAAAGTGCGTGTCAAATAATACTTTTTATCAATTTCATACTAAAAAGTATAAAACTGTTTTGCAATATCATCGTAACCGAGCCGATGTTTTAAAATTAGCGGTATAATTTTATGTTTTTTTCTCTTGTTTGTTTGTTTGTTTGTTTGTTTGTAACAGAAAGGAAGAAAGAAAGAAAAGAAAGAAAGTACGAACGAAAACCAGAAATAAAGAATGAAAGAAAGAAGGAAACAAATAAAGGAAGAACGAAAGGAAGGAAGGTAGAATGAACGAAAGAACGAGCAAACGGACGAAAACAAGAAAGAAAAGAAGAAAGAAGCTTTGAAAACCATTGTTTAGTTCTGATGTCAAGGCAACCATAATTGTTTATAATGCCATTCATTATTTTGTAATCAGCATAATAATTATATCAAAAGTGCGAAATTACTAAGTGTGAAAAATTGAATTGCAAATCATCGTGACTAATGGCCTACGTCCAATTGATGTTTATGCACAGAGCAGTTCTAGAACAAGGTCTCGATATTTATTCTTCCTGGTGAGCTAGCGCTGTTCAGAGGGCAGGAAAGTAAGTTATTTACTCTAAGAAAAGGCAACGAAATCAGCTTAAAGAAACTGTGTGCAATGGTTTTTCTTCAAAGCCAATTACAATGATACCTCCCATGACGCAGTTGAGAAAACTCATGTTACGCTTTGGCTAACGACTGACACTGTCATGGATACCTATCCTTCAAGGTCAAGTCTGGGCTATGTGGAGGTGTTTAGACCATTCATATGAGTAAAACTAACTAAAGTGTCGTTCGTAGAACAGTGGTCACGTAGTAACTACAAAATTTCCCATTATACTTTTCCATTCTACTCTACGAAAATGCGTCTCCTTTTTCGCGGCTGAAAAATAGTAAATAACCAATGTTAAGGTCTACATTTTGCTCCAAAAAAATGAATGTGCCCACGTAACTTATCGTCAAAAATCGAGGCAACATACAAAATTTCATAATTTTTAGTGCCGTGTTCACAAAGTTTTAGCCGGCTTACAGGTTCACCTTCTACTCCTAGCTCCATTATACCAAAAGATACCAGAGTTGACAAGCTCGTGCTTTTAGAATGCACAGATTTCACACCGCTACCTAACGGCAAACGCTCATAAAAAGTGCCTTAATTAACAAAGCCAAATAGGGTGAATATTGAATTTTGTTGGCTGTTCAGTTATCGGTATATGCCTTGATTAGCGTCACTTATTGTGAAATTATAACCTCAATGGCTGTAGGAAAAACTCTGGCTATTTTTTTTTTTTTTTGTTTAAGTCGCAGTAGCACTGTAACAATTTTGCATCATACACAGCTAGCGGACATAATAAACTTTATTGTACAATAAAAGTGGAATTGGGCTGGACATGCTGGAAGCATGAATGATAAAACAGTGAAGGGTGCATGGACAAAACGCTACCCTGAATGACGACCAGGGACAGGAAAAAAAAAAGCAACAACAACCAATAAGAGGACCAGGAAGAAGATGGCAGGATGCTGTTCAAAAATAGAGGGGGAAACAACATGGATGAGGAAAACATCAGACAGAAAGGAATGGAAATCACTGTCGGAGGGCTACATTCTGCAGTGGATGGTCAATGTCTCGCTGAAAGGTGAAAGGCTCAACAGACGGGGAGTGATTGGATAAATTTTTATTTAATTTTGCCCCGACAGCTGCCTGTTCGGCCTTCTTTTCTCAATTTCCAACTGCCAAGGTTATTTTTAACATGCGCAATGCGCACACGGGCCCTCCGAGTTTTTTGTCCTTATCCGAGAAGACTAGGTGCGCGATCCTACCTACCAGAGGTTCAGGAACAGGAAAACATGAGGAAAATCCCAAAATTCCAAAATGTCCTCACCGGCCGGGATTCGAATCCGGTATCTTCGGCAAGAAAGGCGAGCAATTTGGCTGTAGACCACCGTGCCACCTGGCTCAAATAATACTAGAAATATAATAAACTTACCATCACGCGACAGATCGTATCTGCAAAGTTACGCGGGCTGAAAACTTTCTACTAGTATTAGAGCCGGCTGTTGTCTGGGACTCGTGGTATTTTAAAATAACTAGTGTAAGGACCCGTTCAAAGAACGGGTTGCAATATCATCTTGCTGAAATCAACTCACAACTGGCACAGTAACACCCGCGTGGCCCGTGCATAAGGCAGACGGCACAGAAACACATGCCTTCAAACTTTGAAACGCAAGCGGAAGTTAAAAGTCGAAACAAAACAAAGGCAGGAGGGAGGCCATCATTGATGAGGAGAAAGCATTATTCGATGTTTTTAGGCCTATTTTCATTTATTGCAAAATCACGATACTTCGCTTTCATGTAGCAAAAAGAACTATCTTTAACATGTAATTTTTTCAGGTCTGAGCATTTCTTCCTCGCAGCAGTGAATTTTTTTCCTTGCTGTTTTTTATATAGATTATGGCTGTTGTTATAAGTACGTTCGCACCCCAAGCGAATTGCATTAGGAGTGCGTAGTATACGCACTATCCGTAACCCTGTCCTTATCCTCAAGCCTAAATCTTGTCAAATCCCTAAAGCTTGCCCTTTACCCTTTCAACCAAAAAGAAAAACAAAAAGAAAACCTGAGGAAATCATTAATCATAATTAATAAAGGCTGGTAGTTAAGGAACATCTCGGGAGGAGCTCTCTAGCTCTGGAATCACAAAAGGCTTTAAAATACGTACCCTTAGCGCATAAAACTTGGGGGACGTACGTACTTGTAAGAACATCCTTATATTATAAGTCTTTCCTATACAGTAGTGAACGCAAGTCAATATTTTCTCTATTTGGCTTTGTAATTGAACTACACTTCAATGACAGTATTCCTAAGAACCCAGACACGTTGCTGAGGTCTTGTTTCGCTTTGAGCACTCTTTTAGTAGTTTAGGCGAAAGGCGTCTGTCTCGATGAAAGCTGAAACGAGACGAAAGCGGAAGCAACATTGTGCTGTAAAAGGCGCTATGAAGATTACTGACACCTCGACTCTTCGGCAAGGCAAGATTGACGTCATTCGGCAAAGGCTGTTGTTATACATGTACGCGCGCACCCCAAGAGTTTTGCGCTGGGCAGGGGCGCTTACGTATATGTGCCTATCCCTAACCCTGTCATTATCCTCGTATCAAATCCTTAACCCTGCCCCCCACCCTTTCAACCAAAAAACATGAGGAAAACGAACAAAAAATCTAAAAGAATAATTAATTAACACTGTTGATAGGAGTATTTTGGAAGGATTTCTGGAGGAGTTCTCTAGCTCTGGAGTCACAAATTAAGGCATTAAAATACTACCCCTGGAGGAAAAAACTTGGGGGGACGTACGTGCTTGTAACAACATTCTTCGGCAAAACTGCAAGACAGCGAACCGCAGACGAAACGAAACAGAAGCCATTGTGTCTGGGCTCTAAGGGTTCTGTGAAACGTGCAGAATTTCCTGCCGTGGGAGTTCATGGGCGAGTCTATTAATACGTCCATTGTGTATGTCCATTTTACTCATAATATGCCTATTTTATCCTTATTACGATATATCCGCCCATTATCTTCCGATTATGTTATTGTCATGACCTCTATAGACAATACCGATACTCACTCAAGATAAACTAAAAAATAGTCACAAAAACGTTCATTGTATTGACTATAATTGTTGGTTTTGAAGTAATCTTTTAGCGCCACTTTAGTTCTTGTTTGTTCTATCTCCATTTTCTGAAGAAAAAAAAAAATGGAGATCTTTTTCGTTTGCAGAAGAGGTACAACACTGCACTCTTTGACAGTTGATTCAAATGCCATGTGGCACTTATCAGGCTATTTCACAGTTCCGATTTATTCCAACGGCTTGTCATAATGCCAAAGCCGCAAACGTTTAACGTCGCATTCCTCAGTCGTGCAAAAAGTGGAGTTGGAACAGACAAGAATTAAGGTGGCGAGTACCGTTTAAACGAAAGTCAGTATGACAGCAACAACAGATCGATTATTATCGTAACTGAAGCAAGCCGGTTCTCCTAATGCCGGATAAAATGCGTCAGTCTAATGACATAATCGGTAGACACCCCATTTCCCCCTCTATGTGTTATAGGACACTTAATTATGACTAGACGTAAACTCGTGGACGCGTGGGAGTCATTGTGTGAGTGGACCCATGCGTGTCTCGAGTTACACAGACAGTTACACGGTGCCATAGACTCGCGTGACTGATGAGTAACCCGTACAGATTCATTAATTAACTAATCGGGTAGGTGTTCAGCTGCAATGAACCCTGAAAGAATGGGTCACACAGGGTTATTGAGTGAGGTTCAAGTATTTTTGGATAACGTGTCAGTGAAGATACCAGAAACGATAAAATGAGACACTCCCTTCTTCACACCTATAGAAAAATCGTGCACGCGTTTTGCGCGCTGATCCGGAGCGGGGCCCAAAGCGCACAGCAGGAAAACAATGCTTGATATAATGATAAATTAATGATGCTGATTTGTTACAGTGCTACAGCGGTCAGACTTTCCCCAAAGCTATTGAATTAAAAATTACAAAAGAAGAGACATTAAGTGAAACAATTTCATGAAGACATTAAGCTAGAATTCGCTGAAATTAAGACATTTTGCTGTGACTGACTTTGGCTTTTATAAACGTTTTTTTAAGACTTCACACCAAAATTATTCTCACGCTTTTTTCTTTGTTGTTGTTTTTGTTTTACCACAAAGCATCTGAATTGTTACTTGTACCAATTGCAATGAGTTCTAATGTGTATTTCCTGTATTCCATTTTACTCATAATATGCCTATTTTATCCTTATTACGATATATCCGCCCATCATCTTCCGATTATGTTGTTGTATTTTCCAATTTACATCGAATTACTTATATATATGCTTTTATTTATACACTTACGCCATTTCATGTTCACGACCTTAATAAAAAAAAAAAAAAACCTTGATAAAACAACAACAAGAAAAGGTTGTGGGGTGCCCCCCCCCCCCCCAAAGCAAACAAGCAAACTCTGAAAATGCTATTTTTGATGTCAAATTTCCCCTTTAGATCAGGCTAGCGGTTTGACCGTCAATAGGTAATGAGTACTAACAAACGAGCAGACATGGGTGGGGGGAGGGGGGGGGGGAGGAGGGACACTGTGGTCTAGAGGCAAAGTGCTCGCCTCTGATGCCGAAGGTTACCGGATTCGATCCCCCGTCAGTGCAAGCATGTTGGAATTTTTTATATATATATATATTTTTTTGTTGGTGGGGATGGAGGGGGAGGGGGGGGGGTAGAATCCCTGCCTCTGATCCTATGGTAGGTAGGCTCGAGCACCGAGTCTTCTCGGATAAGGACGAAAAACTCGGAGGGCCCGTGCGCACGTTGAGCATGTTGAAGATACCTTAGCGGTTAAAAATCGAGAAGAGTAGACCGAACAAAGCCGCTGTCAAGGCGAAATTCTAAAAAAAAAAAACGAATCCTTGCCACAAACACGCAAGGAAAAAAGAACAAGAAAAATATTTTAAAAATAAAAGAAAGATAAGGGAGGTGTAGCCTACATGCCAAGGGCTGCGAACCTCCTCAAAATAAAGAAATATTATAAAAACCACAGAAAAACTGTGGGGTCGCTGCAGGATTATAAGCAATGTTAAAATCGGGCAAAAAGAAAAAGTTGTATGTTGCGAAATCCTGCGTGAAAAAGAAAACCCAAACGATGCAAAGCAAACTAAAGAGAAGACAGAAAATGTTCGAATTTTCGGCTTTCGCCTTTATCAAGAAAAACAAAATGGAACAGAGAAAACACTTGAACAATAAAAGCACCATAATATTCTGTTTCGCTTCGATTCTACACATTTCCTGTTGAAACCTTTAATTGTTCAATTGTTTTCTCTGTTCCATTTTTTTTTCTTGGAACATTTGGAAAACTTTCTATTTGGTTCATATCACTGAAGTTTTAGTTGTATGATAACATAATTTGCCTCGCTTACATTTCATTTCCATTTCGTTTTATCGTCCTTTTTTATTTGACTTTCTAATAATTGAAAAAAAAAATAATGTTCCTAAATGCTGTTTGGCTGCTGAATGTTTGCACGCTCCCTGTCACCCCGATTGATAACCAATTTCCTTTAATTAGGAAATATCATGTAATATCCATCAGGAGCATTATTTTGGCGCCCTGCCCAGGGCAGTGGACATTAGGGGTCAATCTCTGAGACGTGTCCATTTTGGGTTTTCCTCCCTTTTTTTTTGGGGGGGGGGGGGTTGAAAGTGTAGAGGGCAGGATTAGGGATTCGATGAGATTTAGGGTTGAGAATAGGGATACGGTTAAGGATAGGACATAATACGTATGCGCCCCGAGGGCAAAACACTTAAAATAAAAACCTTTTATATACACAGCGATTTGTGGGGTAGAGCGGCCGGGGGGGGGGGTGAGTGAATGGCTTTGGATTAAGGTTAGGAATTCGGCTGACTTGGTGGCCAAAGCAACCATTTGCTTGGCAAAATGGCAACGCTTTTTTTTTTTCGGAAAACGATGGGGGGGGGGGGCTGGAGGATGAATTAACCCCTCATTTGTCACTAAGAAAAACATCTATAGCTACATCGTCAATATAGACTCTACCTTAAAATGTAGACACACTGATTGGTAATTGATTGGAGAGAGAAGCTTACGTTTCTACGTGTGGCTCAGATAGCTTTGTACTGAAATAGTTCTTTGAGTGAGTGGGTCAGGCTGTCAGTGATTTTAGTAAATCAGTAAACCTATACAATATTCTGTCTTTTAACTTATCTCAAGCCTATTATAAAGAAAAAGAGAGAAAGGGAAACAGATAGACGGGCGACGGACAATCAGACAGACAGAGAGAGGGGGGGGTGGGCGAGAGAATGAGAAAGACGGGGAGAGAGAAGAGTGGAGAGATAGACAGACAGCCATAGAGAGGAGGGGGTGGAGAGAATGAGAAAGAAGGGTAGAGATAGGAGTGGAGAGAGAGAGAGAGAGAGAGAGAGAGAGAGAGAGAGAGAAGAGAGAGGAGTGGAGAGAGGCAGACAGTCAGAGAGTACATGAGAGAGACTGGGGACAGGACTGGAGAGAGAGAGAGAGAGAGATAGAGAGAGAGAGAGGGGGGGGAGAGAGAGAGAGGCGTGAGGTGGGATATAATCTCTAGCTCTAAAGGAAAAAAAATGATTGATCATTTTAACCCCTATTTTTCTAACAATGATTATTGTCTGATCACCGTGAAATTGCAATCAACTTCAGTTGGAATCAAATAACCAGTCTCAATTGAAAAGAGAGACAAAGTATTGAAATATTATATTGATATACTTTTAGAAAAATGATAAAATCCAAATGCCCGTCGAACACAAGTTTCAAATTGAGTCTTACCTTTTCCACGTCGAATAATTTTATAATCTAACATTCTTAACTTTCCCTGTCCCTGTTTTGTAAAAACAAAAATTAGTTTGGTGGTACTGGCGCTGTATTAAATACACTCTCTACATAGGTTTCAATATTTAGATTCACACTTATGGCCTGAAAAAAGTGTAGTAATCACATCTAAAAATCGCGATCTTAGTTCTCCATTTTTTGCAGAACTAACCACAGACTTAATAAATTAACCAGACTGGAAACACGAGCTTCGGGGTGTGGCGTTTTTTTACGGAATTTCCCGAGCGGCGACTGTATGACCAACATGGCCGCCGTTCGGGAAATTCCGATTCTAGTTCTATCTGCTGTAGAAATTTTTTTTTATTTGTCAAGATTGGTTGTAGGCCCTACATATATTAATTTCTTGGTGCGGCACCAAATTTCCGCGTTCAGTAGGCGCGTCAAAATGGTATCATTCAAAATTGTAGCTACGCTGTAGCGTCGGTCGCTCCCGTAAATCTAGAATGGCGGATGGTTCATGACTTTTCCCTGTTTTGTGACGTCACACAATGGGATCATCCAGTCTGGGTATTTTATTAGTCTGTGGAACTAATCAATTCGACATTAAAGGTTTGCGACTTTAGTATTATAAGGAGTTAGAATACACGACGCATTTTAAACTAGTGTCAAATTGTGCATTAACGTTATATCTCTTCTACCTACTAAAAGATCCCCAGTTTTTTCAGAAAATGGAGACAGAACAAACAAGAACTGGGGTCCTGAAGTAACAAAGATTGTGAAAACCATAACTTTTTAGCCTTGACAAGTCAAAGAGTTAATATGGCTTGGTCTCGATCACAATGGGTTAAATATTATTGAATGGCGTGGGAGAGGTTTACACGCTCAAAATCCGACCACTAAACAAGGATGAACGCCCACTTGATAGAGACAAACGAGACAATGTTGAATGGAGTTTCCCGATTCCGGCTCATTTACTAATGCCTCTTTCCGGAATAACAGTTACCCTAAGCCAGTGGGTTCTCAAAGTCCCAAGTGGATGGAATGGTTGATCGGAGCTTCTGGTAGGATCTACTTCTGTCCTGTCATTTTGTTATATGGCGACGTCAGTTCTTGTTTGTTCTGTGCCCATTAATTTCTGAAAAACTGGAGATTTTTTGGTATGTAGAAGAGGTATAACAAATGAACACTTTGACACTGTTTTAAAATGCGATGTGGCACACAATCAAGCTGTTTCAAAGTTTCGATTTATTCTAACTCTTTTATCAAATACCGAAGCCGCGAACGTTTAAGTTTAACGTTGAATTTCTCACTTGTGCAAAATGTGGAGTTGGAACGAACATAAAAGACTGTCACGATGTTCTGTCTATCCTCTTGCTTCTTCCCCAAAATCATAATGGTTCTTATCCTGTCAACGTAATTTCTCCGATCTCCAACTCCAACTCAAATGCAGACTCTAGATCAAAGTCCCGGGCACATTCCGTCTCTTGCCATCATGGGTGATTAAAAGGCGTTTCTGGGTAGGGTCTCCTTCTGTCCCACCATTTTGACATGATATTCTATCGCCTTGCTTTTTCCCAGTACAATATGGATCTTGTATTGTCCACGTGCTTTCTCCAAATTGAAACTCAAACTCCGAGTCCCCCAGCTACATTCCTCTCTTGCGATCGTTGGTGGTTGGCGAGCGCTTCTGGTAGGGTTTCCTTCTGCCCTATCATTTTGCCATAATACTCGATCGCCTTGGTTCTTCCTCGCACAATATTATGTTTCCTACCATGTCGACGTGCTGCCTCCGTGCTCAAACTGAGAATCCAAGGCCACAGACCTCCACCTGCGATCGTGGGTGGTTGAAAGACCCTTCTGGCAGAGTCCCCTTCTGTCCCAGCATTCTGTTAACTCTATCTATCGTCTATTTTCCTTTGCAGAATATTATGATCGTTATCGTGTCGGCGTACTTTCTTTCTAACCCCAACTCAACACAACCCCTTGACCCCTTGCTATCCTAGGCTTTCTCAATTCCTCCCCTATTTTGAATTGTCATGTAATTTAATCTTTTCACCATTATACTTATACAGTGTTAATTATTGAAAAGATTTACATTTAATTCCTTTAATGATTGGAATCAAATGAAAAAAACAAAAGGAGAAAAAAAAAATCTTATTTCAATGGATCATAAAACACCAGTTTAATGTTCATTTGATACGTAAACTGTGCAGTGAAGAGTACATTAATTAATATTCTCAGCGGTAATTATGGACGCCATTTACTATACTAAAGTTCTTGATATATTGATTGCAATCAAATGAAAAAACAAAACAAAAAAAAGGGGAGAGGGGGGGGGGGGGGAGAGAGAGAGAGGCGTGAGGTGGGATATAATCTCTAGCTCTAAAGGAAAAAAAATGATTGATCATTTTAACCCCTATTTTTCTAACAATGATTATTGTCTGATCCCTTCTGAGAATCCCTGCTCTAAGACATACCTCTCCTATATTATGATTAATAGTTTGGCGTGCAGTGTAACCGCAGGATTATATCAATACGAGAGAGCTGTAGGATTCCGAGTCTGTTTGTCATTCTTTCGAAAATGGACATCCGTTTACGGAGTACATAAAGGTTGTTGTTACTTGTACGTACGGACCCCAAGCGTTTTGCGCTATAGGCAGCATGCGCATACGTACCTACCCCAAACCCGTCCTTATCCTCAACCCTAAATCTTATCGAATCCCTAACTGTGCCCTCTACCCTTCCAACAACAACAAAACAAAAAAGCAGGAGGAAAACAAATAGAACATCTGAAAGAATAATTAATCATCATTAATTAAGGCTGTTGTCAAGGAACATTTCGGTAGGAGCTCTCTAGCTCTGGAGTCAAAAAGATTTTAAAATACGTACCCATAGCGTAAACAACTTCGGGGACGTACATACTTGTAACAACATTCTTACTTTCAAAAACATTGTGATTCTTTTTTTAAATTATTTTATGACTGAAATTGCTTCTATTCTGTGCTTCTTCAGAGATATGAATATGTAGAGAAAAAAAACGTTTAAAATATATCCAGTAAGATTCCATAAATTGTCCAGCTCTTCCAAATAGTCATCAGTGTCAACCAATGATACTAAATTTTATGAACTACTGACAAGGACATTTTTAATTTTTTTTTGCTTCTGCTTCAGACTTCAGTTAGAACAGGAGTGGCCAAACATCAGCCTGACCGTGGAAATATATTGGCTGAGCTATTTTTTCAAGACAGTCACTATAAAAGGTAAATGAGAAAAAAAAATCAAGCCTTGTTATTTATAAGATAAGATAAGATAAGATAAGAATGACTTTATTGTCCTATGAGGGAAATTCTCCTTCACAACGTGTTTAACAGCACACACGTGATACACATAATCTTACGTATCATTACATAAACATATCACAACTCAATGACAACTCAATAACAAACACACGTGAAGTGGTATGGTAAAGAACCTTAATGAAATGTGGCACACATCTAGTTAAAATGTCTTGTTGAGGCGAATTGCGGAAGGCAAAAAAACGATCTTCTGTATCTTTCCCTGTTTGTTTTACATGTGTATTATTCTGTTGCTCTTGGATGATCTAGAAATGTGATGAAACAGGGAATGGTTCTGTCATGAAATTTAACATAGATATGAACATTTCTTCACACAAGCATTTCGATTACAGATGGTTCAATTTGAGTATACATGGTTTTAATCTACTCAAAACGCATCTAATCCCATTTTCTACTCTTTCAAATAGCCATCCATTTCGGCCAATCAAAGTTAACTTCATGATTACTAACTAGGATTTTTTTTTTCCTTTATTTTCTTGTCCGTATTCCTAATTACGTTCAGGAATATGAAAGAGGAAAGAAAAATGATTTTAACTTAATACTCAGGACAATTTCATTAGTTTTGTTACTGTTTCAAATCGCCCTCCAGTTGTCCACCAATCAGGCTGAAATCTCATGAATAAATGACATGGACATTTTAATTTGTTTTTGTTTCTTGTTCATATTACCTTGATTGTGCTCATTGCTTCGTTCAGAAATATGAAATAGCAGAGAAAAATCGTTTTAAAAAATATACTCCAAAGGCAGGGGATGCTGAGAGTAGATTGATGTGTCTCTTTTGTTGTTGTGGTTATTGTCGTTGTGGTTTTTTGTTGTTGTTTTTGTTGTTGTTTTATTGGTTGTTGTTGTTGATTTGACGCTGTTGTTGTGATTTCGTTGGTATCGTTGCTGCTGTTGTTGTTGTTTTTGTTGTTGTTTTATTGGTTGTTGTTGTTGATTTGACGCTGTTGTTGTGATTTCGTTGGTATCGTTGCTGCTGTTGTTGTTGTTTTTGTTGTTGTTGTGCTATTGTTGTTGTTGCTGCTGTGGTGGTATTGTTGTCGTTTTGCTGCTGTTTTTGTTGTTGGTGCATATTTTGTATTTGTATACTACTTTAATCCCATTTTGGGAATTTTGCCTTTGTGTCATTGCACACAGTTACAACTGGAGCAGTCACGTCGTCGCCACAGTGCAGCGCCGGTCGGGGTTTTTTTTTTGGGGGGGGGGGGCGGAGGGGGGAATGAAGGAGGAGGGGGAGGGAGTGGCAGGGAAGAATTTTAATTGATTTTGCCCTGGCAGCGGCCTGTTCCGCCTGCTCTTTTCGATTTCCAACTGCCAAGGTGTCTTTAACGTGCGCAACGTGCACACGGGCCCTCCGAATTTTCTCGTCCGTATCTGAGAAGACTAGGTACTCGATCCTACCCCCCCCCCCTCCAAATTGGATAAGGGAAACGAAAATATGAGAAAAATCTCAAACTTCTAACATGCCTGCACCGGCCGGGTTTTGAACCCGGTACCCTTGGGCATGAGAGTCGAGCACCTTGCCTCTAGACCACCTTGTGGTGTTGTTGTTGTGATTTCATTGGTATTGTTGCTGCTGTTGTTGTTGTTTCTACTGCTGCTGCGTTTGTTATTGTTGTTGTTGTTGATTATTGTTGTTGTTGTTTCCACACAATAGGGAACACTAGCGCGCCGGCAGTGGCTGCCCAGATTGGATAAATTGATATCAGATCCTAGGAGTTTCCAACTCCAGCACTGAATGAAGCATTTTCGTTAGAGTAACTTGAGCACATTGAATCTTTTTCATTAAGATACTTTTGAACTAGCTAACGCCTGTGCATGAATTCCTGTAATGTGTACATAATAACAAAAAAATTAAGGCATAAAGAAATAATAATAAAAAGGCTCTTGGTTAATTAAATTTCGTGTTGAAATATTGCTTGTGGGTGGTTCGTTTAACATTTGTTTTTTTGTTTTTTTTGGTTGCTTCGTATTCCACAAAGATAATTTAAGTTATTTAATTTTTTTTTTCTTGGTGTTGTTGTGCCTAAATATGTATGACAAAATAGACAATAATTTATTATAGCAGTAGGAGTGAGGCGCTATCGTGGTGAGTAAAAGAGATGACGCACGTAGGTTCTTCGCATTGAAATGAACTGGTGGATACGGTACCGTTTATAGCGAGATTGTGGGAGTGTTTCGCAGGGTGATCAGTCAGTGGGGGCAGATTCTCTGGGGGAGGGGGGGAGATGAGCTTGAATTCTTGTCGGGTGCGGCTGGCGGGTTGGGATTGGGGGGAAGGGAGGGAGAGGTGAGGGGAGGGGGAGGACCCGTGGGCACGGGGAGCAAGCTGGCGAGCGAGCAAAATATGCGGGTGAAAGACAAACAGTGTGAGGACCAAGGCGAGGGGGCTACGCAACATCCATCCCCAACAACACACAGAGGTAGAGAGAAATCGAAACGAAGGCGAAATAGAGCAAGACAGAGAAAAAGAGGGGTATCCTGCCGCAAAGAGTTCCGGGGGCGGACGTGCAGTTGATAGACTTGTGGATAACTGGAGCCGGTACACTTCTCAAGGGGTAGGGGATCGCTCAGAAACTCTCTGGTGCTAGTTTTTACAACCACACACTGAATAGAAATTTTAAAAAAAAAGAAAATATAGACCACTGAAAATAGCAAGCGACTTTGATTGATAAAAGTGCCAAGGTGTTTCTGTAACTTCGGTGCAGTAAGTAGAGATTTAATAAATTTTATGATTATCCTGTATTGTGTACGTAGAATAGTTTTTCCTATACTATATTTTGATTGATGAAAGTGCCAAGGTATTTCTATAACTTCGATGCAGTAAGTAGAGATTAACAAATTTTATAATTATCCTGTATGTGCACGTAGTATAGATTTTGCTTTACAAAGTTTTGATTGATGAAAGTGCCGAGGTATTTCTGTAACTTCGGTGCAGTAAGTAGAGATAAAAAAAATCTTAAATCTTGTTTTGCGTACGTAGAATAGTCATTCTGTCTGATTGATAAAAGTGCCAAGGTATTTCTATTACTTTTATATCTTATTTTGTGTTTGTGTATTAGTACTTCCTTTCACTACCTTTGACACCACACATAAATAGAGTGAATTAACAAACGTTTTTGATTGATGAAAGTGCCAAGGTATTTCTTTAATTTCACTGCAGTAAGTAGAGAGTAGCAAGTTTATATCTTGTTTTGTGTTCGTGTAAATAACTTTTCTTGTCACAATACTTTACACGAAGCATAAGCTCGGCGAAGTAGCCAGCATTTTGACTGGTAAAAAGCCGGATTGTTATCTATCTTTAATCTACAGTACATTAATTAGATATTACCGTTTTGTGTTGGTGTAAATATATTTCATCATCGCCATCTTTCACATTACACACAAACACAGCGATATAGCAGGCCAGTTTGATTGATAAAACAGCCAGCATATGTCTAACTTTTAACTACTGTGCGGTAAGTAGTGATTAACAATTTTATATCCTGTTTTGTGTTCGTATAACAGTTTTCCCTATCACTACATTTCATATCCAGATTAAAAACAGTGAAATAGCAAAAGTAACTTTGATTGATAAAAGTGCCATTGTACTTCCATCAGTACTTTCTCTGCAGGGTGCCAACGTATTCCAATCATTGAGCTTATGTACAATTAAGGTTTAATATTTCACCAGCTCGTTTCATTCTTTTCTTATTACTGTATCAATATTCCTCACGTGAAAATGGTTTATGGGGTGAAAGAAACAGAAGCTGCTTTTAGAATGTCACTTCTCAATAGTAATGTTTATGGACATTGTGTTAAAAAAAAAAAAACACTGTGGGAATATGGTAGACTTTCAAAAGAGTTGATATAATAGGAAAAACAGATTTTGCGAGGCGTTTCATTCTTTAATGAAAGTTGTTACAAGTACGTACGACACCCAAGCTTTTTTGTCATGGGGTACCTATTTTAAAACTCTCAGTGACTCTAGAGCTAGAGAGCTTTTCCCGAAAATGCTCCTTGGCAACAGCCTTAATTCATTATGATTAATTATTCTTTCCGGTTTTTTTTTGTGTTTTTTTTGTTTTCCTCTTTTTTTTTTTTGTTTGGTTGAAAGGGTGGGGGCAGCAGGGTTAAGAGTTCGATAAGATTTAGGATTGAGGATAAGGGCGGGGTTAGGGACAGTATGTATACCCTAAGCGCCCCTAGTGCAAAACACTTGGTGTACTGCGTATTTGTAAGAATAGTCGACTTTAATAGTCGCGTTTTTCTATACTTGTTTCTTTTTTTTTTTTTGAAGATAAATGTACGGCAGGTATAGGATGCTTTCATCTATAACAAGCGGTGATTAGTCCTTCGTAGGCGTATTGGGTTGTTTCCTTTATCCTTCACCGTACGTCGCGGGCCTAATGGACCCAGAAGTAATTAGAAACGTTTGTAACTATCTTATTTCTGGGACTTGTCTATTGAAATTCCAGGTACTCCTCAATGACGCCATTGCCCATCTTCCCATGTTTTTAAATTTTTGTTTAAATTATGCATGTGCGCCCTCACCAACTCACATCCTACCCGTTGGTCCTGGGGTCTCAGAGACGTATTACTTTTAGAGAGATATTATTGTCGCCGTAAAAAGGATTTTTATCCTCATACCATTTGTCGTAGGTCCTGGGGTCTCATACACAACACATTCCTATTACAGAGAACTATATTGTTATACCATGCAACGTACAGCATTAATTATAGACACTCTTTATGCGTTAAACTTTTGCCTGTTTTCTTACCACTCCCTTCAAAGAATTTTTATAACGAGTGTATTATTGTTAATGGTGGTCTCAGGTGTTATATTTCGTACTTGGACACAAAACTAATATTGGCGTTTTTATTCTAATATTCTAATATTGGTTAGATTACCACAATGCCTGAAACGAGACACCAGTTACGCACGGCCCATGATATTACTTTGTGAAACTGCAGAAATATTATAAAATTACACAGACAATCTGCGGGGTCGTAGCAAGGCTTGAAGTAAAGTCAAAATGTGGCAAAAAGAACAAGTCGCATGTAACAAACACTCTGGTATGAGATAATATAGAAACGATCCAATAAAACGCAAGGGAAAGAGTAAGACTTTTGCATTTGATTGTATCGTATGATTTCTAAGGCGAGGCATTGCTACATACGACATTTTTCTTTTGGTACGTACGCTCCCCCAGGCTTTTTTGCATTAGGGGTACGTATTTTAAAGCCTGTCGTGACTCCAGAGTTAGAGAGAGTCTCCCCCCCCCCCCTCCCCGAATACTCCTTACAACAGCCGTAATTAATTAATCCTTCAGATTTTCTCTTTGTTTTCCTCGTGTCTTTTTGGTTGAAATGGTAGAGGGCAGGGTTAGGGATTCGATAAGATTTAGAGTTGAGGCTAAGGACAGGGTAAGGGAAAGTATGTATGCTTATGCGCCCCCAGGGCAAAACGCTCGGGGTGCGTACGTACAAGTAACAACATCCTTTTCTTTTTACCATATTTTGACTTTGGTGAAACTATCGTTTATGGGGATTTCATCGCGAGCTTTAATACAATCGTTACATCTACGAACGGTTGAAACAGATAACATAACTCTGTTTTTTTTCCTGCAGGGTGAAATGATAACATTTCCAATGGGAAGATTTGAGGTAGGGGGGATTCCCCAGACGTGCCCTTTAACGGTTTCACTTCATAATTCAAAGTTTGTCCACAGAATTAGCACCCTTTTAAAGCATTCTTTATGACAAGACAGAATACGTAAGTGGCGACCTTTCTTCAACAGCTGCCTTTAAGAGAAAAATTTTTTTATTGTATGTGGATCTAACGAAATCGTGCGTAAGGTGAAAATTGTATACCCCCCTTAAAAAAATCAAAATAAAATAGTCCTAAGATGGTTTCAAGCAAAACAATTTCACTGAATGCAGAAAAATGGTTGATCGTTCATTTTATAAGCAAATTTCGGAGAAAAGTGAAAAAAAAAGTAATCAGACAGGACAAGCAAGTTCATTCTGACATTTTAGTGCGAACATTATCTCCATAGACACTGTCTGGATCCGTACAAAAGTATTGTAATCGTATTATTATACTGAGACTTCATTTTTGTTCTGGTTTTTATGTTGTTGTTGTTGTTGTTGTTGTTGTTGTTGTTGTTTGTTTCGCGTTATTTTTTTCTTGTCCGTCTTCACTGCATCTTTACCGGCATTTTGTGAAGAGGTTTGCATTATGTTTACATGGTTCTTGGCATTATGTTCACATAGTTCGCTTGTCAAACCTCCGCCTGTTGTTTACGACAGAGAGGCGTCTAGTCAGCGGAGAATGTTTTTTTCTTCTTTTTTTCCGTTTTCTTTCTTTTTGTTTGAAATTGTTTTGTTACAATCTTGTCTTCGCTGTATTTTCAATGGCATTTTGTGAAGAGTTTTGTATTATTTTCAGAGGGCTCGCTTCGCTCCTCCACGCCCGCATGTTGTAAAGATTTAAGACAGGGAAATGCTTTATGTAAACGAAGAATTTATTATTTTTGTGGGTTTTCTTTCTTTCTCTTAATAATTTCTGTCCACTGCATCTTCAAATGACATTTGCTGAAGAGTTCTGCCTTGTTTCTCACATGGTTCACTGTCCAGTTTTCGCATGTTATTTAAGACAGAGAGATGTTTAATGAACCAAGTCTGTTTGGTTGTTTGTTTTCAGATTTTCTCCTCCTTAATACTGTCTGTCTTCACTTCATCTTCTGTGGCATTTTGTGAACGATTTTGTATTATTTTCGCATGGTTCGCTTTTCAAAGTTCGCATTATATTCAAAGAGGAGAAATGTTTCGTGAACGAAATATTCACCATTTTTCCGATTTTGTGTCCTCCTCCCCCCCCCCCCCTCCCGCCACATTACGGTCTGTCGTCAATGCAACTTGAATAGCATTTGCGAAAGGGTTCTGCGTTATTTTCTCATGGTTCGTTTCTCAATATCCGCGAGTTATTTAAGACAAACAGATGTTTTGTAAACGAACTGTTCGTTATTTGGCTGTTGTTTTTGTTTCCGGTTTTCTCTCTTTCTTCACCTTAACATAGTTTGTCGTCACTGTTTTCCTCACTGGCATTTTTTTAAAACAGAATTTCACAGTGATTTTCACATGAATCGCACGGTGTCTTTAACACTTCGCCGGGTTCTTTAACACAGAAAGATGTTTCCTGCCAGAAACCATTATTTTTCATTCGTTACTTCTTCTCTTTTCTCTCCTAATTTTATTTTTTTTACTTTATACACTCTGACGTCTTTGCATCTCCAATGGCACTGAAAGAAGAGTGAACAGTGTTGTCCTCATTGTTAGACTTGTGGGTGTAATTAAAGACAAGATAATCCCCGGCTTTATGTGCAAAGGAACAAAAAACAAGAAGAACGAAAAAATGCTATGTTAAAATTAGTTTTGATAAAATAAAAACAAAACTTATAACAAAAACAACAAAACTTTTGCCCTGAAAACTGGTAACAGCAGCAAATTAATCAGCTCATCACTGGCTCTTTAAAGTGCAATCGCTGCATGTTTTTTTCTTGATAGGAGATGTTTGCTGCATTTTTCTGTTCTGTCTGTAAGTTTCTCTCTCCCTCTCTCTCTCCACCTTTCTCTGTCTATCTGTCTGAATGTCTGTCTCTCTCCACCTTTCTCTCTCTGTCTCTCAGTCTGTCTGTCTCTATCGCTCCCAGACCCTCTCTGTCTCTCTCTCCCCACGATCTTCTCTGTCTCTCTCTCTCTCTCTGTCTCTCTCTCTCTGTCTCTCAGTCTGTCTCTCTCTCCCTGACTTTCTCTGTCTATCTCTCTGTCTCTCTCTCTCTCCGCAACTCTCTCTCTTCTTTCTCCTCCCTCTCTCCACCTCTTTCTGTCTCTCCCTCCCTCCTTCCCTCCCTCCACCTCTCCCTCTCTCTGTCTCTCTGCCTCTGTCTGTCTGTCTGTCTGTCTGTCTCTTTCCCCACCCATCTCTCTGTTCTCTCTCTTTAAAATGACAAAAATTGAAAAAACCAGAGCGTTCCTTGCCAGGAAATGATTGTTAACGAGCAACATTAGTCCAATAACTTTTTTTTGTGGCTTTGTTTTGTTTTTCTTCTGTTTTCTTAGATTATTTGGCATTCATAACCAGCGGCGTTATCTTCCTTTGTTACTTTTCAAAACGATAACATCTGTAGTTTCGTTTTCCTAGGGAGAAGGGGGTGAGCTGGTTCAACTGTAATCAAGTTTAATCAGGAACTCTACAGTTTGAATTGCATATGATTATTAAAAAATAGTATGGACTTGTCGTTTATTACATGAAATTAATAGTCTGTGTGCCTACGTAATCGCTGAAACTTGATAGTTGAATCTGGCAATATTTCGACACAAGTTGAGCATATTAGGGAGCCAGATTTTCCTCTTTATATATCTGTGCCCTTCTTGGAAAAAGGATGTAAAAGATGCCAGAAATGAATCTGTGCCCATTTTAAACAAAAACGAGTGTCTGTAGATTTGGTCTGCCTAATAGCCCAACTGCAACTTTTACAAAGGAAAGTTTCTTTTTACTTTAATTATATAGAAGCGAAAATCATTCAAAGTTTGTGGGCAATGTAAGCACTTGTTTAAAAGAATTCTGTATGACAAGACAGAATACGTAAGTGATGACTTTCTTCAACAGCTGTCCTTATGTGGACAACTGTTAAAAGCGCCAGGATAATTGGTTTCTTTAACAGTATTTCAGATTTTGAGATGATAGCTGGTCCAGAGCATGTCTTGCGTTATTTCTTTCTTAAATATCTTATGGTCACAGTTTAAAAGAAACAAACATTTATTTTGCGCTATCAAAGAGATTAATTGATAAAATCATTGTAATGTTACAACCTACCCTTGGTGTTCACAAAAGAAGACATTTATAATAAGCTTTTTTCAGTGATTCTGGAGAGAAAATTGTGCTCAATTGGTCTACTTCTAATCGCTGGACGGCTTCATAATAACTGATGTTTCATTGTGCCGAGATTTGTAGTTGGTATGAACAGATTGCTCTCTGGGTGGTTCAAAGATGCTATAAACATCAGACTGCAAGATAAAATCCCCCTCGCTGAAATACGCAAATAAACAGCAATATCAGATATAGTAAAAGGTGGAATTGGGCTTGGCGTGTGGCAAGGATGCACGACAATAGGTGGACAAAACGCTGCACTGAATGGCAACTAAGAACAGGAAGAACAACAAGAGGACGACCAGGAAGAAGATGGCAAGGCGACATAAACAGAGAGGAGAAACATCATAGATGATGAAAACACCGGAGAGAAACAAATGGAAATCATTATCGGAGGGCTACACACTGTAGTTGATGAACCACGCCAAGGTGAAAAGATGAAAGATGAATGACAGATTAGAATACTGAGACTGGCTGAGCCGTTTATCTAGCTCTAAATAGAAAAACACGGACTCATTCTGATGTCTGTCTCTGTGCAGGTGAAAAAAAAGACACTTCAGCTTGTGACAATCTACAGTTGTTGAGCACGCGATGTCATCGACACTGCAAGAAAACTGTGATCTGAATCTTGATTATTTCCGTGGCTCTTCGGGTTTTGAGGTGTTATCATTTCTTTTACTGTTTCCCTACAATTTATAGATGATTGTTGTTACCTGTAAGTACGGTCCCCAAGTTTTTTTGTTTTTTTTTGTGCTGTGGCACGTATTTTAAAGCCTTTTGTGGACGCCAGAGAGAGCTCCTCCCGAAATACTTCTAACAACAGCCTTAATTAATTATTCTTTCAGATTTTGTTTTTGTTTTCCTCCTGTTTTTTTTTAAGGTTGAAAGGGTAAGGGGTCGGGTTGGGGATTGGATAAGTATAGGACGGGGTTAGGGATAGGTACGCATCCTTGGTGCAAAACGCTTGCGGTACATGCGTACAAGTAACTGTAGCCTTTACAGATCACTGGGACAGAATCTGAGCAAGTTTTGACCACTTGACTTCCGTGACCTTAGTTTTTGTTTGTTTTACCTCCATAAAAAGCTAGAAATTTTTTTTTGTATATAGAAGAGGTATAACTGCACACATTCACCCTTGTTTTTAATATGCGCTGAGGCACTTATCAAGCTGTTTCACAGTTCCGATTTATTCTATCTCCTTTTCATAATTCCAAAGCCGAAAATGCTTAATGTGAAATTTCTCATTAAAAGGAGTTGGAACAAACAAGAACTTAAGTCGCGCCTTGTACACATTAAGGCTAGGGCTGGTAGATCACAGCTCCTCCCCCTTATTCCCGCCCCGTCTCTGTCTGTCTGCATCTCTCTCTCTCTCTCTCTTTCTCTCTCTCTCTCTCTCTCTCTCTCTCTCTCTCTCTCTCTCTCTCTCTCTCTCTCTCTCTTTTCCGATATCTTAACGTTGCTACAGTGACCTAAGTATTTCAAATCTATCCAGCACTGATTAACCAGAATTATTAATTTCGCATGAGTCCAACCTTTCCCTGTTTTTTTTTTTCCCCGATGTTAACTATCCCGTTTTTTACCTGCCACAAGGGGTCAAACAACAACTTTGTTCGATTTCTGAGTCCCTCTGTCAAATTAACATCATTGCTCTCAAACTCATAATTATTTATTTATGATATTGTCCTCAGTTGATCTCTGATACGCGATTATCATAACAATACGGCCTGCATATCAATGCGCCATTCTCATTCAAATAATAATATGACTCGTTCCTACAGGAGCTGATGAGAAAGTCGGCAATGCCCACGTAACAAAAGGCATTCGCCAGGTTCATTGACAAAGCATTATTTCATCATTCAGCGATTACAACCAAGCAGGTGCGCTCGATTTTGACGATTTTTGATGCCTACTCCACACATCTCCTCCCAACACCTCGACGTCCACTTTTCATGCACTTCTGGTAGTTTCCTTCAGTCCTATAATTCTGCAATGTTCTGTGGCATTCTTCCTTGTACAGTAAGACAATTTATCGTGTCAACGTGCTTTCTCATAACTCAGACTTAAACCTTACCCGTTATATGAACGTACGGCCATTAGAATGGTAGATAGTCATGATAAGACCTTCATGTTTTGAAACTGGAATATTGTGCATAGTCTATTTGACTTTTTCATTAGAAATAGGATTTTTATACAATCCAGTCACTCATTTTAAAAAAATAAAAAAAAATAAAAGCAAAATTTTTATCTAACTGTCACTTTTAAAAAGCTTACGGAGGCTCCCCCAACCCCACCTCCTCTCCCGCATAAACGCTTTTCATACGCAAGTTGATTTTTGGGAGGGGGGGGGGGGAGAGGTGGCGGCATCCCTCAGATCCAATCGGCTGCCCACGATAACTTTTGGAATACGGCCCGTATCTCTATAGCTAAACTCTCTGATATCCAGAATTAGTAACAAAAAACACGCTACTTTATCCACATACTTTATCCACGATGCTTATGGATTTTTCATATTTCATACACTTTAATTAATCAACAAATAATCTCTCGTGATACATCGCTGCCTCAACTCTTGTCTCTTCCGACTCCACGTCTTGCGCAACTGAGAAAGTCGACGTTAAACATTTAAGGCATTAGCATTATGATAAGGAGTTAGAATAAATCGGAATTGTCAAACATGTTTCTGTTTATTTAGACCCTCATTTGACTCTTTGAAGTTGGGTTTTGGAAGTTTCCAAATTGTTAATTATAACAATCTATGTTGGGACATATGAGGCTAATTTCTATTTCATTACTATGACGCTGCCCTACTCTCATACTCCCGAAAGTGACGCCATGTAAAAGCTGTCTAACACTTTCGAATTGATCACTGAGGAAGACTGTAAAGTAGGGGCTGGGCAGCACCAGGACTTGAACAGTGTCGCGATTCCAGGCTCCAACACCATAACTTCTCGTTAGAGACGACACCGATTCCGACTCCAGTGACGTCACGGCTCAAGCTTGCTGAAAGGTTCCGACGCTGGTGTGGACTCTGACCCCTACACTGACCCCAGAAGTGACGTCACGACTCCAGCACTAGTGTCGACCTCGATACGGTACTCAGACTCCAGCACCGGCCCTGAAAATTTGCATGATGCAAAGTTCAGCAGACAAGCTTTAGTTGGCTGTCTCCTGTCTAGTGCGTGTCCCTGGTCGGTACGGTACTGCAGTGTCGTGGGCATGCAGAAAGAATTCTCAAAAAAAAAATGTTTTTAATTTATGTATTGTTTTACAAGCATCAAATATAAATTAGCCAGTGGTAATGAGAAGGAAAACTAGAAAGCCGCTGCACTGTCGGCACGAGTGCCCGTGCCGGTACCACATTCTGATGTCGGAGTTCCAAGGTAAAGGTCAGTACCTAAGGAGTCGACACCGGTGTCGGAACCCTACCCAGCACCACTATAAAGGATTCCTAATCTGATTCCGAAAACGCACATCCACGACTGCTCCTTCTCTCAAGTGAACTAAAAACCCCGTGATATCCTTCAGAAATGCTCATCCTCAGTGGAAGATGCATATTGATGGTGTCGGGCGCAAACCAGCCAAGTCAAGATAAGCAAATTTTACAGGAGGAACAAAGAGTTGTGGATAACACAAAAGGGAAAAGTACTTAGCGCGTTTGATCACATGTCTAGTTTGAATGTTTCTGCTGAATTGTGGTAAGAGCTATTTTTACAGATGATGCGGGGTTCCAATCTTCATAAATTGGTACTATAAAAAGAAATATATGAAATTTTCGGACTTAGCTGGTTTGCGCCCGATACCATCGATATGCACTTGACTATTTTAAGGAATTTCAGGGAAAGCTGAGAGAAGACAAAGCTGATATTATCGAGTAGAATTTTTTGTTTAAAAAGAATTATTTATCCAAACTAGTTCAGTAGGGCGATCTGTGTGGTTAGGTCTTTATTCTTGGAGAACCGCTTGGCATTTACACCGCATTTTTCTTTATTATTTTTTTTTATATTTATTTTTCTTGTTTTTTTGGTAAAGATTAGTTTTCTTAGAATTTTGCCCGGGCAGAGGCCTTGTTTGGTCTGTTCTACTCGACTTTCAACTGCCAAGGTATCTTTAACGTGCGCAAGGGGCATATGGACCCCTCGAGTTTTTCGTCCTTATCCGAGAAGACTAGGTGCTCGATCTTACCAACTATAGGATCAGGGACAGGGATTCCCCCCCCCCAAAAAAAAACAACTTCCAGCATGCCTGCACCGGCCGGGGATCGAACCTTAGGCATGAGAGATACAATACATTAGCGCTGTCTGGGGAACGGATAACAGCAAGAAGAAGACAAACGTAATTGCAGGAGAATTACAACTAATATATTTAAAACCTACAATGACATGTACTTGATGTCTCGCGAAATGACTAGACAAGAGATAACTGACTTGAACGCTAGAGCGTTAACTCTTTGAATACTGACGCCGTGAAAGCTAGATTTTTCCCAAGTCTAGTTTATGTTAAGATTCGTGTATTTCACTTATTTTCAATGGTAAATGTGAAAATTAATCAGGCTAGTGATCTATTTAAAAGCCAGTAATGGAGGAACAAAAGTTGTAATTGATGCAGCAGTAAAGATTTAACAGCAGTGTTGTTTCAGTACTGAAAGGGTTAAAATAATCTTGATTGTTGTTAGTTGTGCGTACGTATCCCCTTTTTGTTTTTGTTGCTTTTTTTCGCTAGGAGTACGTATTTTAAAGCCTTTTGTGACTCCACACCTGGGGAGCTCGTACCGAAAACCCCGGCCCTAAAAACAGTCTTAATTATTTATTCCTTCAGATTTTTTTCCCCTCCTCTTTTTTGGTTGAAAGGGTAAGAGGGAAGATTTACGGATTTGATAAGATTTAGGGTTGAGGATGACGACGAGGTTAGGGATTGAGCAAAACGCCTGGGGGGGGGGGGGGGGCGTATGTACAAGTAACAACAGCCAATACTCGTTGACATATTTTTGCCACTTTTCTTCCCCCCACTCGCTCTCTCAGGCGCTCTTCCCATGTTTCGAACTCGCTAATTACCCTAATGTTGCAGCTTTCTACTGTATAAAAGGACATTGAATCAAGACACCTTGCTCGTTAAGCTGCAAACTGTTTGCGTTCAGCCTTTTTCTTTCTTTCTTTTTTTTTTTCTGAGAAAGAATATTGTAATTATCACGGAAATAAATTTTCAAAATGGAAGCGGGGTGGGGGTGGGGGGGGGGGGAGGAGGGGCAGAATGAGGAGTTTGGAGTTTGAGTTTGGAGATAGCAAATGGACACGATAAAGGTCACATTGTGCTAGGAAGAAGTAGGGCCACAGACAAGAATGTAGTAGAGTGGCAGGTCAGTAGGAGACCCAATCAGAAGCGCCCACCAATCCACCCGCGCAAACTAAGGATGGAAATCGAATTTTAAAAAAGTTTATTACTAATCCGGGAGCCCAGAGCAGGAAACAACATATTTAGGGGACGGGGGGGGGGGGGGCATACTGACAGAAAAGATGGATTTGGTGGAATGACAGTAACGTAATTGAAATTGAATTAAAATGGGAGGACAATGCCCTAGAGCGGTGGTTCTCAACGTGCGCGATGTCAATTTCCAGGGGGACGAAAACGAAGATAAGAGCGACAGTGGGCCGAAAACGATGAAGTAAAGCCGACGATTTTGGGAGATTAATACAGGGCGGCCATTGACTTGTAGATGCGTTTTATGAACAGAAATAGGGTTTTGTTTTTAAGTGCATTTGACGAATACTGCATTGTTTTATTGGTGAATAATTAACATTAAGCACCAATAAGTGTTTGAAAAACATGACATCCTAATTTCTGTGTAGTCTGTCTTTTTGTGAAATGTATCTTTTGGGGAAGCGGTGGTCTAGGTACTCACCGCTCATGCCGAAGGTATCGGGTTCGATCCCCGGTCGGTGCAGACATGTTGGATTTTTTTTTTTCGTGAGAAAGATTCCTTTCCCTGATCCTATGGTAGGTAGGATCGAGCACCTAGATCTTCTGGGATAAGGACGAACAAGTCGGAGTGCCCATGTGCACACTCTGCACGTTAAAGATACTTTAGCAGTTGGAAATCCAGAAGAGCAGGCCGAACAAGGCCGCTGCCCCGGCAAAATTCTAAAAATAAAACTCATCTCTACCACAAGAAGTGTGAGGTGTAAATGCCAGAGAGCCGCTGCAGTGTCGGCACTGTTGGGTTTGAATGGGGCTTTCTAGAGAAAGAGCCGACGGGTGGGGGGGGGGGGAAGAAAAAAAAGGGAAGGGGGTGCTCACAGAAAAGTTGGATCCTAAGGGGGCAATTGCCCGAAAAAGGTTGAGAACCTCTGCCCTAGAGTAACATGCTGTGCGAGGAAAATCATCTCAAACACAGGACACAAGGAATTGAATTATAGTTTGACCCACAGAAAAATTTTACAGTAATTTTTGCCTTGGAGTAATTTATAGTGTTATGCTTGACTTGAGATGACAAGGAAGCGGGAAATGGACACTCAAAATAGACAGTTTGAGAAAAGAGATGATAGAAGGCGGATACTGAGGGATAGAGAAAGGGAGAGGGAAAGAGAGAAAAAGAAGGACACAGAGAGAGAGATAGACTCAAAGAGAAAGAGAAATTGAAAGAGCAACGGGGAGGGAGAATGAAAGAAAGAGAGGGAGAGAGACGGAGGGGGAGAAAGAAAGAAAGAGAAAAAGCAAGAGAGGGAGAGTGAGAAACAGCGTAATTAATTGTGTAAGAGAGAGGGAGATTGAGAGAGAGATAGAAAGAGAATGAAAAAAGTGTGTAGCTGAGAAACAAAGGGAGTGAGAGAGATAGAAGGAAGAAAGGAAGAGAAAAAGAGAGAGAGGGCGGGGGGAGAGAAAAGAAAGAAAGAGAGAGAAAGAGAGAAAGAGGGGGGTGGAGAGAAAAAGAAAGAAAGAGAGAGTCCAGCGTTACTAGGTATTGACACTATGCTCTTGTGAAATAAACAAAACTACTGTACATTTATGCCCGGAATATTTGTGAGAGCTTCCTGAAGGTGACACTGCTCAATAATGGATGATCATTTCATTCATTAAATTTAGGATACGGTGATTATCGCTTCCCTTCTGCAGATATGCCCCGTTTCTTGATACGAGATTTAGACAATACCCTAAATCAGCTTCTAGCCTTGCTGCGACAGATTTTCTGTAGTTTTTACAATATGTCATAAGCGAAGACAATTGAGGTAGACATTTAAATTCAGTGCACCCTTGGCATTATCAAATTTATTGAAGAGAAAAAGTATGCGCGGTGTATCTGTTTGTCTGTAAGTCTATCTCCCCTTTTTGTGTTTTCTTGTCTGTCTGTCTGATTCTCTCCCTCTGCGTGCGTGTGTATCCTCTCTGTTTGTTTGTCTGTTTGTCTGTCTGCCTGTCTGTCTGTCTCACCCTCTCCGTGTCTGTCCGTGTGTTTGTCTGTCTGTCTGTCCCCTCTTTACCTCTCTGTGTCTGTCTGTGTGTTTGTCTGTCTCTCTCTCCCTCTCTCCCCTCTCTCTCTGTTTGTCTATATGTTTGTCTGTCTGTCTCTCTCCCTCTCTGTGTCTGTCTGTTTGTCTGTCTGTCTTTCTCTCCCTAACTCTCTCTCCTTCCTCCCCGTTTCTCCCCCCTCCCACCCCTCTCTTAACTCCATCTACACAGAAACAATGCTGAGAAATGCCCATGATCTCAACGATAGTGCTGTTTTAGTGGTCATTGATATTTGGACAAACAAATATCCCCCACACAGCAACTTCCTGGAAGAAACAGCCACGTACGGCATAATATTAATAAAGAACGGTCGCCATTCGGGATGGACGCGTCTTTGTCCAGGCAAATTGACGTCAGTGGGGCATTCAGAAAACCAAAAAAATATTTGATCGGACGCATCACCGAGTGCGTGATATGATATAATGTTTGTTTCAATGCCAATAAGCTAGGAGACACTGACGAAATGGACTTAGAAAAGACATCTCTTTACAAAAATTAAACGATATTTCATATCCATACATTGTTTGAGAAGCCATTTGCGAACAAAATATAATATTGTCAGATGACAGTAATTTTATTTACACGCCGCAGTAGCGCTTCCGAAAATAGACTGTTATTAGTGTTATTGATAACTTTATAAACTTAATATGATTTCCAGAAGGAGCCGTGTGACTTGTATGTTGGGGGAAAAAATGCTGAAATAAGAAGCTGATTGATAACTTATTTTTATTTTTTTTATTTTTTTTTTATTTTGTACACTTCTTTGGGGAAATTTGCCTTAGTGTCATTGCAGCCCAGTTACAAGTGGAGCAGACACGTCGTTGATAATCTAAGCGAAATTGTTATAATTTCCAGAAGGACCGGTGTGACTTGTATGTTGGACCAAAAAAGAAAAAAAAAATTGAAATAAGATTCTGATCTATATCTGCTAATGATAACCTTATTAAATTGTTATTATATCCAAATGGATCTGTCTGACTTGTGTGTCGGACAAAAAACTGGAATATTTTAGCTGATCTCTTAACTTTGTTTCTGATCCGAATGGTAATGTTTTCAGTTACACTATTCAGCATTTGAGTCACAGTGAGTTGTGTGTATGTATGTGTGTGTGTGTATGTGTGTATGTGTGTATGTGTGTGTGTGTATGTGTGAATGTGTGTATGTGCGCGTGCCCACGTGCATGCATGAATTCGTGTGCTTGCATGCGTGCATGTTTGTTCGTGCATGCGCGTCTGCATGTGTATACGCGAGTGTGCCTGTATGTGCGTTTGTGAACGTTCTGAATTCATCCAGAAGATCTGCGATCTGAGGCTAAAAAAAGAAGGGGGGGGGGGGGGAGGGAGGGGAGACTGGAAGAATTTAAATATGTCCATGAAAAACCGACACCAACTTGTGTGACACCAGCGAATGTCACAGGTTCAACATTATAATACGTTTGTAAACATTGGAACAGTACCAGCCTTTCTAGTCTTGAAATGTCGACCAAGCAGGCGCAATTTCCAGGGATATGAATTGCCATTAACTGCCTACTCTATTATGTGGTATGTGGTAAAATACACGGGCGACGATAAATGAAAGTTATTAAAGATATTTAGTGTCTTCACGTTGCCATTATTATCATTTATTATTATCTTTTTTTTTATAAAGAGATGCTGTTTTCTTGTGCTGTGCATATATGGACAAGGACGCCAGTGTACATAAAATTTTTTCCTGAGGTTTGTCCCACCCAATGTTTATTGTCATAGTATTTTTTCTTAACCGGCATAATTCAATTCCCATCTTTTGTGCATTATTCTTCCTT
Source organism: Onchidella celtica (assembly GCA_963931925.1). Classification (NCBI taxonomy): domain Eukaryota; kingdom Metazoa; phylum Mollusca; class Gastropoda; order Systellommatophora; family Onchidiidae; genus Onchidella; species Onchidella celtica. The sequence goes on from OZ007570.1 coordinate 46,849,583, forward strand.
TTTTCATTGTTTTCTCGTATTTTGAAGATGATTTGAAGTTGGGCATTATAAAACAGCCGAATGTTAATCCTTCAGCCTCTCACTCTCTCTATCTATCCCCCTTCCCTCTCTCATTCTCTCCGCCCTCTCCCGTACGCTTTCTCCTTTCTCTCTCTCTTCTCTCTCGCTCTCTCTCTCTCTCTCTCTCTCTCTTTCTCTCCCACCTGTACACTTTCTCTCTCTCTCTCTCTTTACTTCTCTCTCTCTCTCTCCCTCTCTGTACTTCTCTAGTTCTCTTCCCTCTCCATCTTTCTCTCACCTCACTCTCTCTCTCTTTTCACCCCCCCTCTCTCTCTCTCTCTCTCTCTCGCGTTCATTCTTTCTTTCTCACTCTCGTTCATTTTTACTTTCTCACTATCACTCCATAAGAGACATCTGGACATCCATAAAGGTAACGCTCTTTGTATCAAAAGAGTGAATGAAATCTCAGTCTCACTTCACCCACAGAAATGTGAACACGATAATTACAAGAGATAAAGCACCCAACTTGAATACCTGAGAAACCAGTGCCGGTTTTTCTGTTGATTGTCGTTACCTGTGTGTACGTAGCTTATGTATAAATACTACCAGCAGCCTTAATTAATTATTCGTTCAGATTTTCTTTTTGTTTTCCTCCTGTTTTTGGTTGAAAGGATAAGGGACAGGATTAGGGATTCACTAAGATTTAGGATTGAGGATAATTTCATCAGTCTTTTTTCTTTCATTCTATTAGGCTCCTAATTACAGAATGCTGTTAATATATTATTGTCTAGTGTGGCTTATTTGGAAAGTTCTGCTTAGTCTATAACCTGGAGATTAAATCATTTGTATTTGCCTCATACGGATTTGTGAAGCTGATACCTGCTTTATTCCTTTACTCTTGGCTTCTCGTGCGAGAGGTTTAATACTATCATAACATTGTCCATTCACAATTCAGCGAAGAAAGAAATCATGAAAGTGATTGAACGTAGACATTCTACATTACATTGCGTTTCTCAAATTTCTATACAATTTGATTTCTTAAAATAATGAAAGACATTATGAAACGTGTCAAAGAAGTCAGGTTTCCGAAAAATGCCACTTTCTTTAATTATAATGTTGCTCATCCATCTGAGAAACAACAGTGTGTAACCTGAAGCACTGGAAAATTATATCATAATAATTTCATAATTATAGTACTGGGGCAGTTGTTTTTGATTTGAGTGACACTGTTGTTTTAAATTACAAGGAAGGTCAACACTGAAAATCAGATACTGTTATCTTTAATGTATAAATGATCTGACTGTGGGATCAGTGTGAAATATGAAGGCATTCTCTATCTAGATGTGGGTTGTTAGGTCTTTACTCTACGAGGTTCTCTGCCCTTGTTTTTTCTTGTTTCAATTTTTATTGTTCTTGCTTCTGTGTGTTGTTATGGTAGGGATTGTTTTTTTTTTCAGAATATTGTTTGGGCAACGGCCTTGTGCGGCCTGCTTTTCTCGATTTCCAACAGCCAAGGTATCTTTAACATGCGCAACGTGCACATGGCCCCATAGAGTTTTTCGTCCTTATCCGAGAACACTAGGTGCTCGATCCTACCTACCATAGAATGGGGGACAGGAATTTTTCCCTCAACAATATTCCAATATGCTTGATCTAGGGCCGTCAGACTCAAACTCAAATTCAAACCCAGCATGCTTTCACCGATTGGGGATTGAACCCGGTCCCTTCGGCATGAGAGGGGAGCACCTTACCTCCAGACCAAGGTGCCCAGATGCTAGATATGGGCTCCGTAAGCCAGTGGTTCTTATTGTGGGTTCCTCGAAATCACAGGGTTCCACGATGTGTGTTCCGGGGTTCCGCAAAGGTTCCATAAAAGTTCCGTAAAATTGTCTGTGCCATGAAAGACATTTCAGAAACGCCCGTAAATCGCGAGTTAGGCTCATAGTGCACTGAACCAAATCTGTTTTGTCTGAGTTTTAATGTGAGATGTAGGCTGTGGAGCTGAACGGAAACCCGGGCACTGGGGAGAGACTTCATTAAACAAGTCTGTTTCACTAGTTTGGGCGGGCCAAAGCTGTCTTGAGTCAGCTGACAGAAATAGTATGGAGCTGAACAGGACCTCGCCAATGGCCCAGACCTAAACAAGTTTGTCTTTCTAGTTTGGGAAAGACAAGACTGCCTTGGGTCAGGTGAGGGAAAGAGTATATCAGAGCTGAACAGGACCTCCCGCATTGCTGAGACATAAACAAATCCTACTAGTTTGGGTGCGTCAAGACTGTCTTGAGACAGCTGGCGGAAAGAGAGACCTCCCGCAAAAGACAAATCAGACGCAATGCAGACTTGACTCCGCGCACCACAAGCTTTACAAGCAGTGCTGCTCCTGGACATCTTTGCCTCGCTTACGTTTTTTGTCTCCGGGTTCCGTGAAATGACACTGTTCAAAAGATTGTTGTTAAGGAACCGCAGACTTATTACAAAATCAAATGGAGAAAATACTCCCTACAGCCTGTTAACCGTCTAGCGCCCAGACTAAAAGAGGTAGAGAGTCGTATCCAAAACTTATGAAACAGGTAAAATCTATTTTGAACTCTAGTCAAATACAACACAAAAAATATCAAATTAAATCACGAAAACCCCGTTACTGATAAATATATTCTATATATATTTGTACTCAAATTTAACGTTGTACACGGACTTTAGAGCACGTCTGATGGATCATGTCATAGCATAGTCCGTATCCCTAAGGGCACATTTTTATCATTAGTAAGGACAAAAATCACCATGGCAGCACGCGGTCATGTAAAGAATACCAGTGAAAGGACTGTCAATGTTTGAATGAAATTTGATCCTTCAATCTGCAGATGGGAATCCCAGAATTGCATAATATATAAGATTGAATTTAGAAAAAAAAATTGAGAAGGAAATTAATGCTGTTGTTGTTTGTTGTTGTTTTTCTACTTGATTTGCTTTCGAGGTAAAAAAAAAAAAAACTTGGAAAACAGTAACAAAAGAAAGAGGGAGAGAGAAAAGGATCATTGACCTTTTCTCTGAAAGCCAATATTATTCATATAGATCATTATTTCAACTAAAAATAGAAAGGGAAAAAAATCCTGCTCAAACCATGCGAATTCTCGTTTCTAGGCCTCTGTTCGTGTCTTTGTTACTCGTGTTTAATGATGTATTTTATAACGAGACAGAAGTCTACAAAATGGCTATTTCCTCTCCGTCTTCAGTGTCTGTCGCTATGATAATCGACGCGCGCAAGGAATGTCTCATTTGCCGTAAAAGTTTCAAATTTCACGTTTTTTATATTTTTCATCCTCAAGGCAGCAATACTGATAAAGTTTCTTTGACACAATCGTTTCCTTCCTTATTTAGTGGGTCTTACGAAATAGTAAATGATCCTATGCATAAAAAGTATTGATTATTTTCACTGGTTGAAAAGATGGGTGTACGCCCTTGCAATTAGTGTGTTGCTGATTAAAAAGATTTTTTTTTCCACTTCAAGAACAACGCCGTACGGACAAATAACAGTCGAGGGCCGTCTGTTCGGGGATCGTACTCCAATTACAAAGCCAAACCTAGAAAATACTGAGTTACGTTCACTGTTCAGCTATTGCTTATTATGTAAACTACCACGTTCCCCAAACAACAGCCTTTTGAAAAGATAGTAAACGTTTGATAGTTCTGTCTGATTTGTTTCTGTTTTCTTTCCAGACGATTTTCCAATTATTGTTTTTAATTTCCCGATGGTTCGTGACAAAATTAATCTTATCTAATTTGTTCTGATATTTTTGCTTTTTCTTTCGTTTACTTTGGTTCAGTTCTCAATTTTCAACTGTGGTCGTTGTATTACAGATTGGTCTGCTTATAAAACAATGCATTCATTCAGGACCGTGGTTCTCAAAGTGGGCGACATTGGTTTTAGGAGGGGGGGGGGTAGAAGCAAACAAAGGGGCGACAAGGGGTTGAAAACGATGAAAAGACGAAAGGGGCAGTACTGCGGGGGGAAGGGGGTGAAAACATAAATTTGCAGACGATTTGGGCACAAGATTAATGAATGGCAGTCATTGACTCATTCAATATCTCGCGTAAATGGGTGTTATGAACACGAAAGGTCTTTTGTGTTTGGTGCATTCGATAAAGAATATTTTCTATTTTATAATGAAACATCAACATAAATCATCAATGAAGCTTCGAGAAACTTAACATCATAATTTGGGTGTAGTCTGCCCTCTCGTGAAATATATCCATTGGGTTTCAGTGCGGAATTTTCTTTTCGGGGATGGGGGGAGGGGTGGAAGAAGGGGCTATTAAAGAAAACTTTCAGCCTATAGACCCTTTTCACTTCCGCGTTACGGTTGTTTGTGGGGAGCCGCACGGCCTCGAAAAGCACCGTGAAGGGCAAAAACCTCCACTTGCCTTAGTGATGGCATCTGAATGTGTGAACCAGAATGCCAGAACCAGCACGTAACGGGTTTGTACAGTTGGGTGCCCAGCAAGAGGATGGCATCGTTCGACTGTTGTCCACCTCTTTCTGCCCTGCAAGTGAGGCACGCCGCCATTTTTTTTTGCAAATCACGTGATATGGAGGACGGTAGATGAAACGGGTCTATAAGGGGACGATTGCCTGGAAAAGATTGAGAACCACTGACTTAGGAAACATAATATAGAAAATAATAACTCAGAAAATATCCTCGGGTATTTACCATATTGTTGTATATGCATTTTTGCCTTTTCGAGAAAACGAGGGTTGAAGTTTGGTCGGCAAAGGGGATAGACGCAGATAGACATGACGACAAAAGCACAAGTCTCGGAAAGTCTTTAACCGATTGAAATGACACTTACACGTAATGAAATTAGGAGTGAGAGAAAATGAACCTCAAAATCGGCAAAATGTCTCAAACAGCAATATGGCAAATATTCCTTGTAGACATATTAATATTGAACCTTCGTGATTGTCTTGTCTGAAAAATGAAACAAACAACAACAACAAAAGCATCTATAGCTATCAAATCTGCAGCTAGACAGCTTTTCAGTGTACGTCTTTTCATTACCTGCATGCTTCACTCAAATAATTGTTTCTTTCTTTGTCTCTGATTCACAGAAGACGATAGAGAAAAAGAGAACCGACCAGATACAGTTGGACAACAAAGAACGATAAAGCCTGAAAAAGACGGAAGCATTTTCTTCATCTTTCAAAGAGCGGAGACTTCGTGCACATAAAGGAAATCAGCCACTTGCAATATCTGGGATCATAACTGGAATAGAGGAAAAGTCTTGCAGGTTTTACTTCTGTCAAGACATAGAGATACAGAAACAAAGCAAGATATATACAGAGACAGCCCTGTATACGGTGATATTTAAAGAAGGCATTTAAATATTGGTTTTGCCAGTCTGCTTGCTTTTTAAGTCTCACCAACTTTGTGAGACTTTAGAATCTCGGCATCTTGCCCGGCAGAGACAGAAAGTTTTGAAACAGCTGTACGAGAGACTTGGGTTGACCAGCATTGCAAGAAGAATGGAGCTAACATTTGGGCCTGGCTTTGCATTTGTGTCGTGTTTATACCTGTCCATTTTCACAACCGCTTTATCAGGTGAGTGAAATACTGATATATTATTAGGCTGTTTCAATAAGTACGTACACATCCCAAGCGTTTTGCACTAGGGGCACTTACGTATACGCACCTATCCCTAACCCTGTCCTTATCCCCAGCCCTAAATCTTATCGAATCCCTAAACCCTGACCCCTGCCCTTTCAACCAAAAAAACAGGAGGAAAACAAAAAGAAAATCTGAAAGAATAATTAATTAATGTTGTTGTTAGGAGGATTTCGGGAGGAGCTCTCTTGCTTTTGAGTCACAAAAGGCTTTAAAATACATACACCCAGCGAAAAGAATCTAGGGGGACGTACGTACTTGTAACAACGTTCATATTATTATTATATTTATTGTTTTTGCTCTGTTTTCTTTTGTTTTTCTCTGGTTTCCAGTCCTTTTTCAACACACGGAAGCTAGTGCTGGAGTAGGCCATTAGATCACCTGTCGGGCAGCTGACAAATTAATGAGTGCCTGAATAAACACTGCAAGAAATTAATTAGGTGGACATGCCCCCAAAGGGCATTTGAACCTGTAACCTCTAGCAGAGTGGTCAAGCATTCTAGCTATTGGTCTGGTGTGTTTTCATCTTTATTTTAGGAGGTTTCGCTGCTCTTGGTATTTACACCTCACTTTTCTTGGTTTTACTTTCCTTGTCAAGGTTTTGTGTGTTTTTGTGCTAGGGATTTTTCGTTTGTTTGTTTGTTTAATTTTTCCCGGACAGCGGCCTTGTTCGGCCTACTCTTCTGGATTTCCAATTTAACGTGCGCAACGTTTGCACACAGGCCCTATCCCTAACCCCGCCCTTTATCGCTAACCCTAAATCTTATCGAATCCCTAACCCTGCCCCCTTATGCTTTCAAACAAAAAGCAGCAGGATAAATAATTAATATAAAAATAAAATAAAAACTAATTAAAGCTGTTGTTAAAAGTGTGTCGGGGGAGAGCTCCCTTAGCTTTGGGGTCATAAAAGGCTTTAAAATACGTGTCCCTAGCGCAAAAAAAACAACAACAACACATGTGTGACGTAAGTACTTGTAACAGCATTCTTTATTATTTGTTATACTACATTATGATGACGTGGAAATCTGGTAAGACCAAGTGTAATTTACGAGCAGAATAAAATTTACCCGTGTCCAAACTGCAATGTAAAAAATAAGATTATTTTTGTATACTTCACTACAAGGATTTCGAAGGAAATTCATTGCACAAGAGTCAGAATTTAGACACTTTTCGTCATTCTACAGACATTGCGTAACATGCTTCACACTTTTAGCTATCCGTTCTTATTAATTTTTTGGTTTGCTGAAAGCTAAGATAGACGGATATTTTTTTTTTCTGGATCACAGGACCGGCGTTGCGCATTAACCCTTTCAGACCTCCATAGCGGTCGCCGGCATTTTCCTCAATATGTGCGCCGAGACTGCTCTAGCAGTCGATCGGGGCGTAGGTTGGATCTATGATAAAGTATTATGGGAATACGAACAAGGGCGTTATTATCTCTTTACCATGAGTTTCAGGAGCGATTTTCAGGTAATATAATTTGCCACTTTGTCCCAGGGCCGTGACACCGAAGGGGTTAAGCAAACTAGGTGATCGCTTAGAGCGCTAAAATCTGGAGGCGCCACACAAAATCTGATCAACTTACCCAAGATTTCTTAATCCAGCTGATAAAACAACAAAAAACACAGTAAGTAAAGGGGCCAGTGGCTAGGACTGGTGATAGAAAATCGCCACCTCAGTTCTTGTTTGTTCTATCTCTATTCTGAAAAACAACAACAACAACAACAAACGGGAGATCTTTTAGTATAAATATAGAAGAGGCATAAAACAAATACACACTTTGAAACTTGTTTCTGATGCACTGTGGCACTTATCAACCCGTTTCACGGTTCTGATTTATTCTAACTCCTTATCATAATACTAAAGCAGTAAACGTATATCGTGGAATTTCTCAGTCGTGCAAAAAGTGGAGTTAACAGATAAAAAAAAAATTGAAAAAAAATTGAAATTAAAATTAATATAATAAAATCTATCCCTATCATCCCCCAGATTACCAACGAAAATGTATAATTCATTATTAAATAAATATTATATAATATTATGTTCAAATAATATTATAATACTTTAGAATACAAGTTGTGAGTTGTGAACTGTTGTGAGTTGTGAACTGCGCCTAACAGGCTGCGTTACAATTTGCTCTGAGATAGAGAGAGATAGAGAGAGTGAGAGAAAGAAAGAGAGAGTGAGAGAGATGCAAATCGAGAGAACAAGACTTTCTGTAAAGCGCCTAGAGCACACTCGTTTGGATTAGGCGCTATCTAAATGATCTTCATTATTATTATTATTATTATAAAAGCTAAGGTCGCCAAATGTTGAGGGATAAAAGAAAAGAAAAACTTTGTTGAAAGTGTTTCATTAAAAGAATGAAAAAATAAGAAAATTGGTCCAGTGAGCAGCATACTGCAGACATCCGAATTATCGGTGTCATCTTGTGATGTCATCAAATCAAAACTTGTCAGGCGGATGGTGGGGTTGGGGGTTGGGGCTCACATTATAGGGCTGGCCTTGGGCGCTGAATACCCCTGGTTTGCCGGTTCTGCTGGCTCGTCTCCATGTTGTAAAAAATCGGCTTTGGAGGAAAAACGAACCAAGCACTCCTACGTAAGGCAAACTTCTGACTGCGATGATAAAAACTCAAGTCTGTGGCAGAGATAACTACAGTTTTATCATTTTTATTTTACTGATTGCAACTTTCGACAGCTAATTTTCTTGAAAGAAAATGACAAAGTTGTAATAGATCCAAAAATACAAAAAATCAATGCGCCTGTGATATGCCAGGAAAACAAAACTAGCCAATTTTGCACTAAACTCATGACCAGTTGCTAAAGTGACGCCGTTTTCCTAAGGCAGTGGACAAGGAATTTGTTGCTAGTATAATTAACCCTCTTAAATGCCCAACTGGAGTATCTCATCGCAGCTATGTCCAATGCTCTGTTTCTGGGGAAACCACAGAAAATCTGCAGGGTTGTAGCAAGGGGTTAGGACAACATTAACATGGCAAAAAAACAGAAGCAAACTAATTTGACTCAAAGAGCTGTGGACCGAATGTAGGAGTGCAGATTTTTGTTGTGATATATGAAGGATTATGCGATAGGTGAGTGAGTCATCTCACCAGGAGTGGAGACAAAATTGTCACCGAGTCGATCGGCAGTCCGTCGTTTGATAAGTGAGTCAGTGAACCAATGAGTCAGAGTCTATCGTGAGAACGTCGCTGACTCCATTGTGATCGTTTTTTTGTTTGGCGGATGAGTGTGTGAATGGGTTGGTCAGTTGAACCAGTCGTTGTTGGCTTGTGCAGGTGTTTCAAAAGACGGGAAAAGATGAGGAAAAGAGGCATTGGTGGCGGTGGGGGTGGGGAAGGGGTGGGGGGGGGGGGTAGAAATGGCGATGTCCAAAGAGGAGTGAGGAGAATTAAATTAGTCATTATTTTCACAGTACAGGTGATAAGGGGATGGGACGTTTTCGAACACTAGGAGGAAACCATGCATGAATTTTACACCGCATCGAGAAAGAGAGAGAGACAGAGACGGAGAGAGAGAGAGAGAGAGAGAGAGACAGGTAGAAGAGAGAGAAAAAGAGAGAGAGAAGTCAGGGATAGAGAGAGAGTGAAAGAGAGACAGAGAGAGAGAGAGAAAGACAGAGAGAGAGGGGGGGGAGACAGACAGAGAGACACATACAGAGAGAGAGAGAGAGAGAGAGAGGAGTGAGAGATACGGACAGACAAACAGAGACAGTGACACAGACGGAGAGAATCTGAGAGCCGCAAATGAGTAGAACACCATAATTATACTTCGGTATAAAAACCGCAGACCATGATAAAACTACTTTGCTAAATAGCCCTGTTTTCATGTACCAGACACGAATATTATAATTTATGGATGTTGTTAAACGTACATACGTCCCCCAAGTTTGTTGTTTGTTTTCGCTAAAGGTACGTATTTTAAAGCCTTTTGTGACTCCAGAGCTAGACAGCTCCTCCCGAAATGCTCCTCGACAACAGCCTTAAGTAATTATGATCGGTTATTATTTCAGATTTTCATGTGGTTTTCCTCCTGTTTGTTTGGTTGAAAGAGTAGGGGACAGGGTTAGGGATTTAGGGCTGAGAATATGGACGGGTTAAGAATAGCACATAAACGTAGGCGGCCCCGGAGCAAGACGCTTGGGGAGCGTACGTACTTTTATAAGTTACAGCCTTAATTTATCCACAAAAAAATGGTCTCCAAGAATATTAAAAAAATTATTAGCAAAGACAAGAGCATGGGAACGCGGAACAAAAATGAACAAAGCAAAACTACTTTTAAGAAAAGAAGGGAAAAAAACCCACTGTGAAATTGACGAAGGCTAGAAATAGTTATTGGATTGTCGTGAAATGAAGGAAAATAGCCTCTCCATTAAAAGTTGATTTACGCTGTTTCGAGAACTTCATGTCGTGATCTTAGTTCTCGTTTGTTCCAACTGCATTGTTTTTGGCACAACTGAGAAATCGGCCGTTAAACGTTGGTACTGGTGACTTCAGTATTATGATAAGGAGTTAGAATAAATCGGAACGGTGAAACAGCCTAACATTTGCTACAACCCGCTTTAAACAAGTTAGTGTCAAACTGTGCATTTGTTATACCTCTTCTACATGCTAAAAGATCCCCAGTTTTAAAAAAGAGAACCAGAGAGTATAATAATTATATCTATTTGCTCTAAATAGTTTGTTTGTTGTTTTCTTTTCCAGTTCTTGTTACCGCGGCGACCTAGTTTCGCGATTTGGCATGCGTGATTTTTCTCCATACAATACAATACTCTCAGCCAGAACTAAGGTCGTGATTTAGGCACGGGAGAAGCAGATAACGAGCTGAATATAAGACAAAAACAATTACAGTGAAGGACGTGAAAATTGAGACGATAAAAGAAAAAGAAAGAATAGATTGTAACAAAATTAAAATTGGCTGAACGAAGGACATTAGATGAAAGTAAAATGCATTAATTATTACATAGATGTAGTAAAAGTTGTGCATTTTTTGCTCTCTTTCCCAACAAGTCTAATTTGTAATCTGACACTCTTCCCTAGACTCTGCCTTTTTTTATCTGTCGGTTTGTCTGTCTGTCTGTCCATCTGCCTCTTTTTCTCGGTCTCTGTCACATACATGCACAGCACACACACACACACATTTTTTTTACTCCCCTCTTTTACCTCTCTCGAATTTCTTTCTCTCTCTCTCCCTCTCCTGTTTTCCCCATCTCTCTCCATTTTTCTGACATTCACATTCTCTCTCTCCTATTTTGCCCAACTCTCTCCCCTTTTCTCCCATTCGCATTCTCTCTCTCTCTCCCACTCCCTCTCTCCTGTCTCTCTTTCTCTCGTTCCCTCTCTCCCTCTTTATCTTTCTCTCTCTTTTTTCTTTCTGTCTGTTTACCTCACACAAACACTTTCTGTCTTTCTCCCTGCATCGACTCTATCTCTCTCTCTTTCTCTCTCTCTCTCTCTCTCTCTCTCTCTCTCTCTCTCTCTCTCTCTCTGCGCGCGCCTGCATATTGTTCACCATTTTATGCCTCGTATTTTCTTTGAAAGTTGTCGAAAAACAGTGCTTATCAGCATAATTATTGAATGCCCACTCACTGGAAATCCCTGCATCCGTGGACGAAGACAGAGTAGGGAGGGAGGAAGAAAGGGGGGGGGGGGAAGGAGGGATGTCAGTGGGACTGTGACTTTCATAGGATAGAATTTGAACGAACCCCTTTGCCTTATGGGTCCTTGGGCCAAAAACAAAACAGAAAAACAAAAAAATAAAAGGAAAGCAGATGTTCCATAAGTATATTAAATTATCATGTGTAGAGATTATAACATTCTAACCAGTTTACAAAATCATCTGTGGCTTTGATAAGATAGGAATTGAACGCCCCCCCCCCCCCCGCCCTTATGGGTCTATGTGCTAAAAAAAAAGGAAAAAAAAGGAACACAGGTGATCCATAGATAGATTATAAATGATATAACATTATAACTAGTTGAAGAATTGTATTATCTGTGACTTTGGTGGGACAGAATTTGAACGTCCTCCTTTGCCTTATGACCCCAAAAATGGGCCAAAAAAAAAACCAAAGGAACGTAGGTGGCCCACAGATAGACTAGAATTTTTTTTAATATCCCTATATTTGGCTGTGTCAAGAACGTCCCGTTTTGATAGTGCAAATATCAGGCCTACAAATCGAACTTGATTGCGTCCACGTGTGTCAGCTTTGGCAGTGTATTGTGATATTTGATGTTCTATATCAGAAGGCGAGTTGAAAATGTCTGAATGCACACAAATAGCTTTGCAATTTAGCAGGTGTTCAAATGTCATCCCTTTGTCTTGGGTATTAATTTTGCGTTTATAGACGGGTATTCCGTCATTATGGGGTTTCGATTTCCTCGCACTCTGGCCACCTAATTTGAAAATCAATTTTATAGAAATTTGAGCAGATAAAGATTAAATATTTGGAATTGCCATCACAAGTCAAGCAGCCAGTAGGCTATGGATAGTATCATTTTTAGCAGATTCGTAGTTTGTCCACATCCTAATTTTATTTCATTATCTTATTTCTGTCTTTCTTTGTTTGTTTGTTTGTTTGTTAGTTTCTTTGTTTGTTTCTTTATCTGTTTATTTCTTTCTTTCTTTGTTTCTTTCTTTGCTTCTTTCTTTCTTTGTTTCTTTCTTTCTTCCTTTCTTTCTTTGTTAGTTTGTTTCTTTCTTTCTCTCTTTCTCTCTTTCTGTCAGTCTTTCATTCTTTCTTCCTTTCCGTCTGCCTGTCTGTCTGTCTGTCATTATGTCTGTCTAATTGTCTTTCTTCCTTTTTTTAAATCTCTTTCTTCCTTTTTTTTTCTCTCTATTTCTTTTTTTCTTCCTTTCAAGCTTCATTCCTTTTTTTTTGGGGGGGGGGGGGGGGCGGGTATTTTTTTTTTTTTTACCCTGTCTGTTTCCTTTGTACTGTCTGTTTCCTTTGTACTGTCTGTTTCCTTTGTACTGTCTGTTTCCTTTGTACTGTCTGTTTCCTTTGTACTGTCTGTTTCCTTTGTACTGTCTGTTTCCTTGGTACTGTCTGTTTCCTTTGTATTGTCTGTTTCCTTTGTAATGACTGTTTCCTTGGTACTGTCTGTTTCCTTTTACTGTCTGTTTCCTTTGTACTGTCTGTTTCCTTTGTACTGTCTGTTTCCTTTGTACTGTCTGTTTCCTTTGTACTGACTGTTTCCTTGGTACTGTCTGTTTCCTTGGTACTGTCTGTTTCCTTGGTACTGTCTGTTTCCTGTGTACTGTCTGTTTCCTTTGTACTGTCTGTTTCCTTTGTACTGTCTGTTTCCTTTGTACTGTCTGTTTCCTTTGTACTGTCTGTTTCCTTTGTACTGTCTGTTTCCTGTGTACTGTCTGTTTCCTTGGTACTGTCTGTTTCCTTTGTACTGTCTCTTTCCTTTGTACTGTCTGTTTCCTTTGTACTGTCTGTTTCCTTTGTACTGTCTGTTTCCTTTGTACTGTCTGTTTCCTTTGTACTGTCTGTTTCCCGTTGTCTCTTTTTCATGCTCACGTAATTTTTTTATTCTAGATTATTTTCCGATCTTTCACCATGTTATTAATATTTACTTCCGACCTTTCGTCAGTTTTTCTGTGTTGCTCAATCATTTCGTGGAATCAAACGGTGCACTGGGAATGAAAGACCCATAAATATTTGACTTCAAGCTGTTTTTCCATTGACGCCTTAATGCTCAGACAGTGACACCAACCATTGTGTTAAAAGAGAGAGAGAGACAGAAGAGAGAGTAGGGCTAAGAGAGAGAGAGACAGAGACAGAGAGAGAGGGTGACAAAGGGAGAGAGAGAGAAAGCGAGAGACAAAGAGAGAGAGAGAGCGAGAAAACGGGAGAAAGAGAAAGAGGGAAAGAGAAAGAGAGAAAGCGAGAGACAAAGAGAGAGAGAGAGAGAGAAAACGGGAGAACGAGAGGGAAAGAGAAAGCGAGAGAGAAAGAGAGAGAGAACGAGAAAACGAGAGAAAGAGAGAGGGTGAGAGAGAGAGAGGGTATGAGAAAGAGAGAGAGAGAGAGAGGGAAAGAGAGAGAGAGAGAGAGAGAGAGAGAGAGAAAGAAAAAGAGGAAGAGAGAGGGGGTTGAGGTGGGAGAGGAGAGGGATCTTACTGGAATTGCACTGCGAAAGGCGTGTTCAACTTGAGAAACCTCCAGTTTCAAAAACGGCCAATAAGCTTTTTTCTTTTCTTTTTTGAAACAAGAATTTTGTATATTGATGAGACAGAAACATTTGAGCTCCTTCATCGTTCATCCCTATCTCTCTCTTTTTCATGTCGCGTAATGTACGTAAGTAATATTTCTGGTAATTTAAACCTTCATGACCCACCCGCCGGCCGGGTCAACATTGTTTTAGCATCTGTTTTGACTCAGTGCGCCAGGTTTCTATTTCCACCAGTTGACTCAAGACAATTTTGACCCTCCCAGAATAATGACTGAGGTCAGTGTGCAAAGGTCCCGGTTTAACCACACACTTTACATCTCACACTAAAACCGAGGCAAAAACAGGCTTGACGCGATGCCCCCCTCCCCCTCTCCCCTAGCATTTTATCATTGTAAAGAAGCTAACGCGGAATTCGTTTTATTCTGTTTTGTGAAAATTAAATTGATGAAGTTCTGAATACCATTTATAAATAAAGTACCCAAAAAGACCGTGAAAGGTGCAGAGTGGCTGTTATCGAGCCGTAAGACCCAAACTCAATTTCGAACTTCATCTGAAAGGCGATAATACACACTATACTAAAAATTCAAACAGTGAAAGAATAATGCTGTATTCATAATGCTCTTTGGATAATAATATTTATGCTACAGCAAACAGTTCACTGACCTTAATAGTCCCTGGCGTTCGTAGTTCAGTTGGCTCTACATCAAAATAATTCAAATCAAACTCACATGAGCACATAAACGTACATTTTGCCTTCTTGACGGGTATGAGTATCACAACCCCTGTCAACGCTTGACATTCAAACTTCGGCAATGATGAACTCCTGTCTTTTTTGTTAAATACAGACAACTGACATTAAGGTGAAGGTACCACTGGGTGAAAATCAGATTTTCATTAATGTTTCCTTTCATGTTATTGGAGGCGTAAGAGTTCCTTGAAGAAACTATTAAGTATTTTAGTGATTGTGAAGAGGAAGATTTATAATTGAGTCAACAGTTCCTTAACGTCCATGACAAAGTAAAAGCATACGCAAAATTTCTTAGAAATCCAACGGTCACTTTCGTCAAAATCCAATACTAATGTGGCGCACGGCAAGATTTGCTTCAACTTCCTAAACAAATGGAAAGAGGTGGAGAAGACTGAATCTGACGCAGTGAGAAGACAAACCACTGTAATAGACGGAGAAGAAAGAGAAGACAGTGAACAAAAAAGGGAACGATAAACACGCCAAAATTAGCTCCAAATAACGACAATGCATTTCTTTCTAGGGAAATAAGATGTCTGGCCATGTGTAAAGGTCAAGCGGACATCATAACGCAGTTAGTGGAGAAATTACCGGGGTCACTGACAGCTCTATATTAGGCGTGACAGATAGTTCATTTAGTAGGCAGGGCATTTCGACACTCTTTTAACAGAGCACATGTCACAACAACCGTTCTCGCCTGCACGGATAGTCGCTTCCCTTATAAATGGCAACCATAGTTCTTGTTTGTTCCAACTCCCGGTTTTTGCACAGTTGAGGAATGCGACGTTAAATGTTTGCGGCTTTAGTAGTATGATAAGGAGTTAGAATAAATCAAAACCGTAAAAACAGCTTGATAAGTGCCACAGCGCACTTTAAACAAGTGTCAAAGTAAGCATTTGTTATAACTCTTCTACGTACAAAAAGATATCCAATTTTTCAGAAAATGGGGACAGAATAAACAAGATGTATGTCTCATGACAAAAATACCTGAGTTAGTAGAATAGACTGTACAACATCGGTTGTTTACATAAGCTGGAATTTGATCAGAAATGATTAGACATTGTTTTTAAACTGAAGTGAGTCGACATATTAAACAGGCGGTTGGTTGTGGCTGGGCTAGGTACAAGATTCCAACGTAGACAAAACAAACAACAGGGAATTGGAAGCGTATGAGAAAACTGAATGTAAAGTTCAAGTACGAGCATGATAGATCGGCGAGACAACTGAATTATATATTAATGAATGATGCTCGCATCCACTCGGGGGAATCTCCCAAGCCACTGAATCAAAACGCATCAAATTGTGAATGGATCTGGCAAAATCGGGCTTAAGGTGAAAAACCTAAATCCTGAGAAAACCCCTCCAAAAGGCAAAAACGTCTCTATGGAATTTGAGATGTGCAAAAATTTGCCATTTTTCTGCATTCAATTAAATTAATTTTTTGTTTTGCTTGAAATCGTCTTAGTAATTTTTCATTTTGACTCCTTAAAGAGATATAAAAATTTGAACTTAAGCCCAATTTTGCCAGATCTATTCATAGTTTAACCCGCGGAGATAATTGTTCGTAACCGGCCCAAGTTTGGGTAAATAGATAGGTGTGTAAAGCATGATAAATATAGCAAAAATTGCCCGGCACAAGTACAAAACGCAATTTACTATTAAATGTTAGCCGCTCGAGTATAGGAATATTATGACCAAATTGACATTTCGCTGCCACGTCGAACACACTAGTGCCCTCCAATTATAAGGATGATGGCAAACTTCCTCCTTATCCGCAAGGCTGGAGCATTTCTATCCATTGGCATCCGAGGCATTTAGAGTGGTATTTACTTTCAAGAGTTCAACAACGTTATGAACTTTATCGCGTAACAGTGTCAGGTGAAGAATTGTAGTGACAATGAGCGGAACGGAGTTGATTATTCACAAAATGAATGATATTTCTCACATCGGCAGCAGCTTCATTCATGGAATGATCTTTTAACGATGCACCTTTTTCGCCCATCTGTCTATCTGCCCTTCTACGGATATACCTCAGAAATCAAAGTGACACTGAGCAATTGAGGAAAGTAGCTTTCAGAGTTTTAGCCGAGAAATTGTATTTTTAAGTTGAGCATGTTGGTTAAAGAGTTAAGATGCATGTTTAGTTGACGAGAGGTATCTCTGGTTTGAACCATTTCGTTTTGTTCCGGCCAGACCCGAATCCATACAAATTCTGTTGGTTAAAGAGTTAAGATCTGTGTTTTACTGGAGAGAGATAATCTTTAAGCTGAACAGTTTTACAGTGTTCCGGACAGTCCCAAACCCGTACTAAGTCTGTTGATTAAAGAATCAAAGAGTAAAGAATTTTTATTTTATTTTTTAAATTTTGTATACTTCTTTAATCCCATTTGCGAAATTTGCCTTTGTGTCATTGCGGTCCAGTTACAACTGGAGTAGGCACGTCGTCGCCAATACAGCGCCGGTCGGCGGGTTGGTTTGTTTTTTTTGGGGGGGACTTTTATTCAATTTTGCCTGGGCAGCGGCCTGTTTCGCCTGCTCTTTCAGATTTCCAACTGTCAAGGTATCTTTAAATGCGCAACGTGTACACGGGCCCTCCGAGTTTTTTTCGTCTTTATCCGAGAAGACTGGGTCGGTCCTACCTCCCATAGGATCAGGGATGGGAAAATAAATTATGAGTAAAATCCCAAAATTCCAACATGCCTGCACCGACCGGGATTTGAACCTGGTACCTTCGGCATGAGAGGCGAGCACCTTGCCTCCAGACCACGGTGTCCTCGCTGTATTTAAATGAGGAGAGATATCTTCAAGCTGAACAGTTTAGTTGCAATGTGTTTCGGACGTTATCAAGTCTGTATATTGCTTGTTGGCTAAAGGCTTAAGATCTGTAAAATCAGCTTTGATATTCAATACACAGATCCTCTGCCGAAACAATGATAGACGCTGGTACACCAGTCCCTTTTCTAGTCTCCCCTCCACAAGAAGAAGGGGGTGATTAATTGGAACTACTTCCTAAGATGCCAAGTGTTTCCGAATAAGGCTGGGTGATTCAGGCAGCTGGACATTGTAAAGTGTGCCCCCGAGAATGATACAGAGCAAAGAGATCCCTATATCGCTGTACTTAGTGTCGAATAATTACGGAAAGATAGACGGTAAAGAAAAATTAGCTTCAAATAACGACAGTCTTTGTAAGGCTGTAGTGACAGCGAATATTTTAGAAGCAGAATGAGTTCCCGTTTTAAGAATGGGATTATATCAATCGTCAATGGTGTATCAATGGAACAGAGTTCACTGGTAATAACCATGTGTAAATTTGCGGCCATTAGTAGAAGATTACTTTTGATAGGTGAATGATTCATTGATGGGGAAAGAATGGGTGAATGCAGTGGACGGAGAAATGAGAAAGATGGATGGATGGATGGATAGAGGATGGGTGGGTGGGTGGGTGGATGGATGGGTGGATGGATGGATGGATGAGTGGATGGATGGATGGATGAATGGAGGGTGGGTGGGTGGATGAATGGGTGGATAGATAGATGGGTGGGTAAATAGATAGGAGAATGGGTGGATGGATGGATGGATGGATGGATGGATGGATGGATGGATGGATGGATGGATGGATGGATGGATGGATGGATGGATGAATGGAGGGTGGGTGGGTGGATGAATGGGTGGATAGAGATAGATGGGTGGGTAAATAGATAGGAGAATGGATGGATGGATGGATGGATGGATGGATGGATGGATGGATGGATGGATGGATGGATGGATGGATGGATGGATGGATGGATGGATGGATGGATGGATGGATGGATGGATGGATGGATGGATGGATGGATGGATGGAAATTAAAAGCTGGATGAACCAAAACAAACTGGCTCTAAATGAGGATAAAACTGAGATTATTTTATTAGGCCGTGAGCGGGTTCTGCAAGAAGTGGACAGAACTGAGATGATAATTGGCACTAATTCAATAGAAATTTCAAAAAAAGTAAAAAACCTAGGGGTTTATATTGATTCAAATCTTTCTATGTCATCTCAGGTTAGTCACCTCATTCGCATTCTATACATGGAAATCTGGAAAATCAGTAAAATCAGACATCTTATTTCAACTGAAACTGCGGCTGTTTTAGTAAATTCTTTTGTACTTTCAAGGCTTGACTAATGCAACGCCCTTTTGGCTGGAATTTCACAAAAAAATATTAGAAAACTCCGAATTGCTCAAAACAATGCAGCGAGACTTGTTTTGAAGAAAAAGAAAAGAGATTCAGCACTGCCACTTCTGCAGAGTTTGCACTGGCTGCCAGCCGAGAAAAGAATAATGTACAAATTGTCATCCATTTGTCACAAATGTGTCAATAATACTGCTCCATCGTACCTAGTTGATTTAACTGATTACTATGTTCCATCTCGTCAACTAAGATCATCATCTGACACTACAAAATTGAAAGTACCTAAAATGAATCTGTCCACTGTAGGAGAAAAGGCCTTTTCATTTCTTGGCCCTACCATCTGGAACACTCTTCCAAAGACAACCAGGGAAATTAATGACATTGGTTCTTTCAAACGCCATCTGAAGACCCATTTCTTTCAGACAAACTAGGCTAGGTGTTTTTCGGCAGCAACAAGAGTAAATATTTTTGAATTTCTTTTGTGTATGCGTGTGTGCGTGTGTGTGTAAGAGTTTGTTAAAGCGCCCAGAGCTTGTCATCGACGGGGTTGGGCGCTATATAAATGCAATATATTATTATTATTATTATGGATGAATGGATGGATGGACAGTCGGATAGGCAGTCTGAAAGGCAGACGAACGGCGGACAGATGGGCGGGTGGATGGACTGTCGAACTTATGAATGGACGGATGGATATGCCGATGGATGGATGGATGGGCCGATGGATGGATGGATGATTAGGAACAGACTGAATGAATATTCATTGAGTCCGTAAACCACATAGGTGTATACTACATGATGGTCATGTTGTTATCTATGGTAAAACCATTTCATATGTCCGCCAGTTCAACCACTCCCTTTGTCTGACATTTAAATCTTTGCATCAAAGTGACAGGCTAATCAAAATGATTACCTTGGCGCTGTGTCATTATTTAAACGTGACAATGACAACTCAACCCAGCTTTGACAGGTCGCGTGGACGATTATTTTCTACTTCCTGAATACCTGTTTCTTCTACGCTGTGTATTTAATTTCTCCACTCTCCTTTTTCCGCGTGTATCAGATTGAAGTGCCAGTAGTATTACTGTACAATATTAATTTTTATATTACACGTTCAGTTCTTGTACATTTGATAAAAAAGATAGGGACAATTAAATAGTTATACTAACATTAAATCACGCGGCCTTTTTCATTTCACTATTAGAAAAGCCTTTTTTTTTTTTTTGTTACTTCCGCATTGTTTAAGTCCTGATATTCTACTAGTTTAAAATTCAAGGAAAAAAACTGTAACTCATGCTAGCTATACTAGTTTAACCCCTTTGTTCCCAGACGAAAATCGCCAATCCACAAACTTCTGAAATAATATGCTGAACTGATTTTAAATAGTCAGATTATTGTAAAACTACAAATCTTTTATTGGAAATATTAATTGATAATAAAATTGGAAGAGTAAATGTATCAAAGATAGTGTAGTTTGGCTCCACGTGATCTGTTTCAAATATGGTGCACTGGGCGCTAGGGGGTTAAAGTGCTGAGATTATCCTCATTGTCATTTAAGCAGATTTGCATTTACAAAACAAAGGCTGCTCTTTCCTGGCGATGGAATTACAATATGAAGTTCAATATTTTAATATTTGTATTGATCTAGAAATCCCCAAGAAAGTTTACATTTCTGAAAAACTGATCTCATAAACCCTGGCCGAACAGTGTTAGAAAAATTAGCTGATTTAAACGGCTTGATGTTATGGTAGTAGAGTTAGAACATAGTTTTGCTTCATTCCATCTGCATCACAGCACAGTGCTGTGCTCAATAGCTTAATGAGGCGCATGTTCTACCGCTATTCACGCAGCGATGCCTGCAACAGTGGTGCCCCCCCCCCAGCGGTGCCCCCAGGCTGTAAAACAAGGACAATAGAGAAAGAACAAACGCCCCCCCCCCCCGGAGAATTAGTCTAGAAACATCAATCCAATCTGATGCACTGAAGTTGTGTGTTTACGATTGATTCTTATCAACCAAACATTTGTAATGTAAAACCAAGATCCATTTCGTCATTTTCCGGGTGACACTAAACGTTGTGCTGATGTTTGCACACAAAGATCCCTTGAGATGTCACAACCTAGAGTGGAACAGAGAGAAAGATAGAAAGATGGAAGAACAACATTTAGGCTATTGTCCTCCGTTTTTTTCATCTCACATCTTTCGTTCTCGTTCAACTATTTGAACTCCACCTGTTCTAAACCTGTTCTGTACTTTAAGCCAGTGGTTCTCAAAGTGGACTATTTTTGGTTTCCAGGAGGGCGAAAACAAAGAAAAGGGGACCAAAAGGATGAAAGAGGACCGGTGGAGGAGGGATGAAAACTTGATTGGAGGATGAAAGAGGACCGAGGGAGGAGGGGTGAAAACTTGATTGGAGGATGAAAGAGGACCGAGGGAGGAGGGATGAAAACTTGATTGGAGGATGAAAGAGGACCGAGGGAGGAGGGACGAAAACTTGATTGGAGGATGAAAGAGGACCGGTGGAGGAGGGGTGAAAACTTGATTGGAGGATGAAAGAGGACCGAGGGAGGAGGGATGAAAACTTGATTGGAGGATGAAAGAGGACCGAGGGAGGAGGGATGAAAACTTGATTGGAGGATGAAAGAGGACCGAGGGAGGAGGGATGAAAACTTGATTGGAGGATGAAAGAGGACCGGTGGAGGAGGGGTGAAAACTTGATTGGAGGATGAAAGAGGACCGAGGGAGGAGGGATGAAAACTTGATTGGAGGATGAAAGAGGACCGGTGGAGGAGGGATGAAAACTTGATTGGAGGATGAAAGAGGACCGAGGGAGGAGGGATGAAAACTTGATTGGAGGATGAAAGAGGACCGGTGGAGGAGGGGTGAAAACTTGATTGGAGGATGATTAGGGGGGGGGGGGGCAAATACAGGGCAGCTACTGATTTGTTCAAATGCACGCTTAGATGGGTTTTACGAACAGAAAGGGCTAGTTTTTCTACTCCATTTGATAAAGAATGCTTTCTGTTTTATTATGAATAATGAACAGTCTATTTGTCATGCACGGGGCTTTGAAAAACTGAATAACATCATAATTATTATTTGTGTGTAGCCTGTCTTCTTGTGAACTCTATCTGTTGGGTTTAAGTAGGGATTTGGTGGGGAGGGGAAGACGGGGAATGGGGGGGTGAAAGATAATTTGTGAGCGAGCCTCACAAACCTCAACGGAAGTCGCATTTTTCAGTTTTGAGTTATGAATATCACCATAAAGTATAAAATATCATCTTTAATTTGGTGTAGAAATTATTGCAGTGCTCCTTTTCATCGCAAAGTTATGGCTTTTTAAAGACACCAACCCCCTCGGTCAAAAACGGAAGTAACTTCCGAGAAAATCACCATTAAAGATGGCGGAGTGAATTTCGCTCGGCGAGGTGGGTGGCCTTACTATCTCCCTAGCATCGGGTTGCTTGTAATTAACCTACAGCTTTGAAATTTTCCATGTCTATGCCAACATAATGATGCATGCCGTGTGAAAATTTTGTGACAATAGGTTTATTAATTTTGAAGTTATCGGGAGTTCAATAAACCTCATTACTGAAGTGATATTCAACGACAAAAGCAAAATTAAAGGCATTAAAAGCAATATTTAGAAGCTGCTTTGAGACCTAATATTTTCAAAGAATGCAGAAAAATAGTAAAACTTCAAGTATCGGCCAAAATATAAAAATCATTAAAAAATCGCATATTTGTGTTTCATCGCGATTTTCTCCGTTTGGTCCAGTGCGACTTCCGTTGAGGTTTGTGGGGCTCGCTCACATTTGGGGTCCAAGGGGATGATTGTCTGGAAAAAGTTGAGAACCACTGTATGTCTGGTGTAGATGAGGCAGTCAATACAACTCTGCTCAAGATACGTAGACCAGCGGTTCCAAACTTTTGGAGCAACTGAACCTTTTAAGTGGTAGAACCTTATAAGAAGATCGCGCTTACACGGAACCCAGTGACAAAACTCCTCGTCCAAGAACGCCCAGGAGCAGTTCCATGTGATCTTAGTTCCTGTTTGGCCCAGCCCCACTTTTTACATGTCTGAGAAATGGGACGTTAAACGTCAAAGGTCGAATGTATTTCTCAGTTGTGCAAAAAAAATGGAGTTGCAACAAACAAGAACTAAGGTCACGCAAAGGTGATGAGAAAAATAAATTATTTACCTAATTGTCAAGGACTGACAAATATTAACAGTATGCTGCATTTTATGAATATTAGAATGTCCGTCCCACGAATTAAAAGATTCGCTAAAATTTGTTTTGTGCATCAAATTATTTTCCAGGTAGTGACCGTCCACTTATTATTCTACCAAGGCTCCAGAAATAGCGAAGTTTTTGTCAACCAACTATTTCCAATGTATGAATTAAAGAGATCAAAATCTTGCTTTGGTTCCTCATATCCAGTGTGTAATTTTGAGGAGGTAATTTTCTGCCTATGAAGGTATTTATCAAAATTAATCACTCCGTCCACCAAACTAAGCTAACTTAGCCCGACTGTGTTATCTATGCTAACAACTAGCACAGCCATGGCTTGTCACAGATCAATGTTTAATCATGCTTTTCATATGGTAGAATTCATGATGGAGCTGGACTTCCACCGCTGTGTGATTAAATTAGAGTAGTAGGCCTATACAAACATGTTATTCGCGTTATTTTGAAATGTTGGTGGTCGATGCGCAGAACGGAAACTTGTCGCAAGTTAGTAATAATAGAACTCTAATGATTATAAGCAATACACTGTAATTGCAGAAATTATCATTGTGATTGTCATCGTTGTTTAAGATGGTGATGGAGGTAGTGGTGGTTGTAATGATGGCATTAGTTGAAGATGTGAAATGTTTGAACATCGATAATTATAGTTACTGCTGCAGCCGTAACCCTTGGTAGCCCTTGAAGCACTAATTTCTCTGACCTGGGGTTGTCTTCCTCTATGGGTCTCCTGAGTCCCTCTCCCCTAACAGTTTTAACCCCCCCCCCCCCTCCTCCTCACCGTTTTTCGTAACAAAAAATTCGCAGTAGCAATGTCGGAAGAATGAAAGATAACAAGTGGACAAGGCGTTGCATTGAATGGAGGCTTAGAAAAGGAAAGAGAACAAGAGGACGCCCCGCGAGAGGACGAATAGATGATATTGTAGAGACAGATGGACAGGCATGGACGTGACGGATGGAAAACGGAGAAAAGTGGAGACTACTGGCGGAAGACTGCATCCTGCAGTGGTGGGACACGGCCTGACAGGAATAAGAACACGAGCAATAGTTATGTCGTTGCAGTGACAACAGCCGGGCTAGTGGTGGTTATAAAATGCTCTAGAATCAGGGATCGTTGAGAAAGTTTGTGACAGGCGCACACAGCCACACACATTCACAGCTGACTCTATGGTGTTAAGATACACTGGATTATGCCAGTCTGGAAGGGAGCCCAGCATATTAACTGAACGTTAATTGGACATCGGTCTTGAGATCAGAGATGACGAAATGGTATGCCACGGTGTGAAATGGCCCATTAACTACATAGGTTTAAGCAGCTCAGAGGAAGGTAAATATTATCTTAAGATTAAGACCAGAATTGGAACGAGGAACAGTGTGAATTTTTAACGAGGATTTAGAAACATAATCCTTGTACATAAATAACTTACTGTTACAATAACATGACATAATGTCTGTGGCCATAGGGTAAAGTAAAAGTTTGATTTTATTTCTACAGAAAAGGCATACAATTTGACAGTATTATTACTAAAATTGTTTCGAGTTCCTTACTACATGACGTACGGGTCAGTACTCCAGTCCTCGAATAGAAAGTGTCTTTGATAATCTTGAACAAAAGACAGTGGCAGAGCTACAACACAGATGCAAAGGAGCAAGATGAATACTGGATCATTTTGTATCCCAGATGCACTGTAAAAATGTTCACCTTCTCGCTGACGAAAGCTAGATCAAGCGTTGCAAGTAATGGCGTGTTTAGGACAAAGTGGTAGCTGCAGAGTCGTTGAACTGTGGCTTCTGGAATTCTATCCTGCATTGTTAAGGCACACTGCATTTATTAAAGTTTTCTTGGGACTTGACGCAAAATACGCTTTGATGTTAGCAAATAATCCATTTTTTCTTTGTTCTTATTGTTGTTATTGTTGTTGTAGTTGTTACTCTTCTGTTTCCGGCGGGAATTCTTTGTTCTTGCAAAGCAATGGATGAATAACTGCAGTCGAAAGACCCACATACTTTTGATTATGAGACTTCGACATTAGTTTTCCTATTGCACGTACTTCATGTTTATCAAACAACCAATACTGATGTTTCGTTTTAAGAAAATTTAGGGTTGAAAATGACAACCCAAATTTATTGGATATCGTGATACAGTGATGGGTGATTTTTTTACCCGAGAACGCCACAAGCAGTGAGTTGATACTATGGTTCATGTTGTTTGTTTCCTGTATGTCGTGGTAGTTTTGCTGCACTGTATGTTATTGTTGTCCTTATGAATGCAGTAAAACATTGCCCGTTCCTAAACAGTCGCACAATGCACTGTTGTCATGGTCCAGATGGGCATGGAAAGAGCGAATTATATTGTGTCACTCTGATTGATTGGCACAGAGCAGTCAGTACTATCTGTCTATCTATCTATCTATCTATCTATCTACCTGTCTGTCTGTCTGTCTGTCTGTCTGTCTGTCTGTCCATCCGTCCTTCTTCCTGTCTGTCTGTCTGTCTGTCTTTCTGTCTGTCTGTCTACTGTCTGCCTGCTTTATCTGTCCGCCCGCCTATCAGCTGCTTGTCTACCTATCTATTTACCTACCTACCCATCTACCCATCCGCCACATTTTTCTTTCAGTCTTTCTATCTTATCATTCAACTGTCTGAATATCTATCTGCAAGTCTGTTTACTTTATATCCAATAATCCAACTCCTGTCTTTTATACCTTCGTGAGACATTTCTGTAGAAAACGGGACCATTTATAAATTATCTTATTGCTTAAATCTCTATTAAAGCCTATAAACCAAAGCAATGAGGAAAATAACACACACCTTACGCACTTATTTTTCAGTAGAGTGACCATTAACTCATTATATATCTGACCTCTTTTCAAAAGCACGAATGAAAATTCCATTTGCTGGTGTTTGCTAACGAGCAAAGCTAATGCTACTCACTTCTAGTTCATCCCCAAACAGAATTATTTTAGACTCAGACACTTAGCTCTATTCATCCTCTCACGGTATCGCAGGAAACTTAGACAGGATACAATGAGATCTAGTTAGGTCAGTTTTTAGACCTTCAGGAAATACGTAATGGCTGTGGGTGGTTTGACTTTAGTTAAGGTTTACCAAGTATCCGCTTCTAGAAATGCCATTGGTGAAGGTCGGGAAAAGGATAAATTGCTTTGAATGAAGTACGCGTTTCCGAAGCTTTCATTTTTCGAAATATATTGAATGGTCATTGGTAGGGGACTGTAGACGAACAGAGAAAATATTGAGGTTTGTTCACTGCTCAGCTATAGGTTATGGTGTAAAACTACCGCAATTCCCTAATAAAACCCCTCTGTGTCTTATTACTTCTTCAAGCTTTGAGTTTCAAGAATTATCGTTCATAATTCAATAATAATTGCTTTCTGACTTTCTGCGGGCCGCATTTAGATGTAGAGAGACCCTAGGCTGTTCCAGCTGTAAGCCCCCCCCCCCCAAATCCCCCACCTTCACCTTCACGCCTTGAGCTAGATGGAAGTGTTTCAAATAATTTGACTGAGTGCCGCCAATGATGATGAAAGTGTTTAAAATTCCGCATATCGCAATTCTTTCGCCGAAAGGGAAAAAGCTAGGAAAATTACAAAAAGACTTGTTTAGATTTGTAACATCATAAGAAAAGGCTGTGCGTGTCACAAAATATTATACAGATTGGCCTGAGGAGGCGAGCCCCCCCCCCCAGCCCCCCGCCTCTATGATTTTGAGGCCCCAGGCTTCAGCCTCCCTGGCCTTATGGTAAATCCGGCACTGGCCTTTCTTTTAAAATTAATTTCGACCAAAACTGTTACTTATGCAGTCAGATAGGTTCGTCTAAGACGGATTTGGAGTCCTACTACTGACCACTGGAACATCTGAGAGGATTGACAAAATATTTTTATTTTTTTTTTAAACAGAAAATCTGTGCGGTTTTAGTAAAACCAAAGTCAAAATGCGGCGTAAATAAAAAGGTCGTATGTTGTAAAGCCTCGAGCAACAAATAACACAGAAGCGATACAGTAAAACGCTAAGGCAAGGGAAACATGTCAAAGCTGAAATGATGAATATAAGGCGAAAATAGCATTTGTGCATGATATGAGTTGTTTGGAAACAATCGCTTCTACACATTCTCAAAAGAGTTATTTCATGTCAGTACAGTGCAAATGCCACGACCTTGATGAATTTTTAGAACTTAATAGCATCTTTTATTAAAAATGTATGCAAATCGCCACTTAAAGCCATGTTTGGCTGTGGTAAAATGATACACCTTCTTGCTCTAGACTTGAGTAATTGACCCGGCCCAGAAGTGATGCCATGAATTTTATCGCATAAAGCGGACATCAGTATTCAATAAACCAGTTAATTTATTGGCCAGTACTTGATGCCCTTTTAAATATGGAAACAGTAAATGTTTGCACAATCAATCTTAGTGTGACAAACCGTTAGTATGTTTAAGGACATGTGGTGCCAAAATTACCCTGTTCCAAGCTTCGCCATTAGCAGATTCCATTTTTTTTTTTTGCAATTTCTCGATGTGGCTTGAGATAATTATGGAAATGGCAACAGTTTACCATGACATAGTTGCGTAATCAAGCTTATTAACAGGACCGACAAAATTATGATAGACCTTTGGTATTTTTAATATCTGGGTCCAAAATAACCCAGTTTTAAAGTGTTCTATAAGTAGATCTAATTTTTATTCGTCTATTTTTTTCTTACATGTCTTTCAAATTTCGGTCTTTTGAGCCATTATAAGCTGGTTTCTGTGGACCGCGTCCAACTCCGTTTCCGTACACATGAAAACACAGCTTTACTGTTTGACTGCCATTCGTCGTCCATCCCACCTACCAGCCAGGTAGGAAGAGAGAGAAAGAGGGGGGGGGGGGACAGAGAGAGAGAGAGAGTTGAATAATATGAGAAGGAGAGGCTGGAGGTAATATAAAAACAGAGAAATAGAGAGAGAGACAGAAAGAGAGAAAGGAAGAGAAAGAGACAGGGAGAGAGAGAGAGCGAGGGAGAGAGAGAGAGTTTCCCACTTTTCGAAGAGAGCTTGTCAAAGCTTTGGTGATAGTGAGATTTCTTGGTATGACGTACAGGGGAGCTACAAACATGTGGCAAAAAACGTGACTGCTTGTGATTTCAAAGCTGTTAAAGATATTGATACGCCACTTTGTGAGCGATGAGTTTAAGTTTGAGTTTTGAGTTTTGAGTGTGGGAGAAAGTATTATCTATATACCCAATGGTCACATTATGATAGGTAGACGATAGACAGAATGTAACAGATCGATGGGACAGGAGAAGACCCTCTCAGAAGGGCCCAGCAATATCTCGTCACTTTTGTGAGAATATAATAATAATAATAATAATAATAATAATGAAGATGATACCTGCAGCACCCAATCCAAAAATTGCTTTAGGCCCCTTAAAGAAAGTTTTATTCCTTCCATCTGCAACTCACCCTCTCTCTCTCTCTCTCTCTCTCTCTCTCTCTCTCTCTCTCTCTCTCTCTCTCTCCCTCTCTCTCTCTCTCTCTCACTCTCACTCTCTCTCTCTCTCTCTCTCTCTCTCTCTCTCTCTCTCCTCTCTCTCTCTCTCTCTCTCTCTGTCACAAACACACACAAACATATATACACACATAAAATCTCTTGCATACACCCTTATAATGCTGGACATATTATACAGACATAACATAGGCACATATCACATAGATTTCATCATGAACAATGATAAAAATGCCATGACTCAAGTCACGAAAATCATAGATACGCCATTTTGTGGGAAAGACGACGAATTTATCCACTGGGTTTAATTCCATTTAAACAAGTATTGTTTTATAATGTATGTGCATTCTTCTCGATGAATAACGTGAGAAGTGACAGTCTCTTACCCAACCCTGTTTATCGGGACCGCGGTTAATCAGGCTTACGTAATTTGGAATCAGATACAATGGACGTAATGCTGGGCTTTGCATAATTAATTATGTGTGGGTTTGAAGTAATTTGATGTGCCGCTCACGGTTGATTTGTTTTGGTGTTTGTCCTCGGGTGAACAATTAACTTGATGGGTATGAAATAACACAAATAAAAATGATTAATTATGGTTGTAGTACAAAACATGTTAACTTGTTTAATGTTGAAGCATCGTTTTGGTGGTGTTAATTTTTGTTGAATTTACGAGATCATTCCATTGTCAGGTTGTTCTCATTGATGGAGAGAGTGGAGAGAGAGAGAGAGGGGGGGGGAGAGAGAGAGGGAAAGTGGGGATAGACAGAGGCAGAAGGACAGATTCAGAGAGAGAAAGAGAGAGAAAGGGAGAGGGATGGAGAGAGAGACAGACAGAAAGAGAGATGGACAGATGGAGAGGGGGAGCGAGATGGGAGAAGGGAGGGGGAAGAGAGAGAGAGGGGGGGAAACACAGAGAGATAGAGAAAGAGTGAGAGAAAGAGAGATAAAGTGAGACAGACAGGCAGGCACGCTGACAGAGAGAGAGAAACAGAGATTGGAATAGAAAGAAAAAGAGGAATACAGAGAGAAAGAGAGAGGAATAATATGAGAGGGAGAGAATGGAGGCAATATAAAAACATCTTGTAAAGAAAGGAAGAAAAAGACAGAGAGAGAGAGAGAGAAAGAGAGAGAGAGAGAGAGAGAGAAAGAGAGAGAGAGAAGAGAACTGCATTAATACAAAATAAAAAACACAGAGTTGTTGCAAAAATTCATAATCCACATCAGCCTGCAGAAAAGCTCTGGTGGGATGAACTTTGTTGTGTAGATAACCATCTAATCACTTGTCTGCTAGATGAGATCGAAATTACATAGTTATCCTCATCAGATAACAAATAAATGCAGCCAACGCTCTCCAGTGTATATAATATTACAGGCAGCCGATTATGCGTGTTGTTTTAACACCAGCTTGGGGAAATGTATTATACATACGGGCAGAACGTGCAATTAACCAATAGAAAAATAAATAGTGTGGTTTTGGTGTGAGGGATTACGGCCCGCTTTGGAAATTCTATCCAATCACATTTCCTGAAACTTGCGCCTCGGTTAACATGTCTTTGCTTAAAGGGGCTGTTCATAAATAGGTTATGGGGCAAAAACCCTAGCTCGTCTCTAAAATGAAGCTTCGTTCCTCACCACATGGGAAACTCTGGATAAGAACGAAATATAAGATGTTGTATTTCCTAAATATCCACACTCCTTTTGTAAAATTCGGTTGCTTTTTTGTCCCGGATATTTTGTTATTTGCAGCACTCCCATCTCAATAATTACATGTATATTCTTCTTTTCTGGGGACATTTGCATACAAAATTAGCCCTTTACAGTCTATAATAGTACGATTTACTATTGTTTTCTTATGAAAATCAGAACACAGTGCACACAGAAAATGTGCAACATTCTGAAGTGACAAACATTGGCTGTTTGTGACTGAAATCTGTTTCAGGCCTTGAATGCAAAAAAAAAACAAAAAAAAACAAAAAAACAAGCAAAAACAGATTTTCCCTCAGGGGTGCGTAAGGGCATGACATGTTACAGCTTTGGTCCCACAGTACACACACTCGATTTGGACAAGTTTTCCATTAGAACTTGCACGCGAAACAAGACAACAAACAAGAGTAACCCACGGGGGCGCATAACAGAATGACAAGTTACAGCTTTCGTCCTGCGGCCACATGAGAAGTACATATCCTCGATTTGGACAATGTTCATCCATACCCTTATGTACGCTCTCCATAGTACACTCAGCCTCAAGTCCTCCCTCTCCCTGCGTACGAGTTTACGGCCATCATAATAATGAAATGTCCGTAAAAGACCTTGATGTTTCTTAATGTTAAGTGCCAGTTTACTCGGATAATTCGGCTGTTTCAGCACAAACATGGTTTTTAATAGACATTAATCCAACAACTTAAATTGCTGGGAAAAAAACGTAAATTAAACCAGCTTTTCTAATCCACTACCATGATTACAAAAGCGTACGTACGCTACACTGAAACCTTACTCTCCCCCAGGTGTATGCTTTTAGTAGGCTGGTTGTAACCTCTTCTCAGCACCCACCCCAGCACCCGGAGCGGATGTACTTTATGGGTGACCGAGAGGCGGCTGTACCGATGTTTGCTGCTTTGTTTTGAACTTTACTTTTAGGGGTAGGGTCAAGCTTGAGCTTAGTATTCGATAATACAACGCCCGAAAACGCCCAGATCCTATCAGTTTTGATCAAAATTGTACTGACAATCTCTGGTCTATGTGCCCGTCCAGAATAACCATATTTTGTGATTAAAATGGCAAACTAGACTGGCCAGAATTACAATTTCTGTAACAGAACAAAACAAAACAAAATAAATTTTTAAAAAACAGAGAGGATTTCTATTCTTTCTTTATCGTGCATGAGTCAATGCAAGTGCATAACTGTCAGTGCAAATTTCTGGTTATTTTTAGCCAATTTTATTAGAGCATAAAAACAACAATGACACTAAAAAATGTGCACTGTTTTTCTAAATCGATCTACTCTCATTAACAACGGGAAAGAAATATTTTATGAAGTGTCCCACTGGGCTGCCACCGTAGCGATAATCAAAGCAGGGTTTAATATCGCAAATAGAACGAACACGCCCATAAACAATCAACAGGATACCTTTGTATGGCACACCAGTAGGACATGATTCACTTTTTTTTTCATTCTCTGTAAATCAGTTGGAGATTCGGTTTGTTCAGAAATAAAAACAAACCTTAATGTTACATCAAGGTTGAATCTGATAGCATATTATTTCAGCTGTTGTTGTTGTTTTTTAAAGATGTTTTCAATTATATCTACACCTTGTTATTAAATAACCTGCTTCCGAGGTTTTGTCATTTCAATAAAGAATTCGATAACTTACGAAATCTGATATTCTTGAGATCATATTACAATGTAATTATTAGGAGTGGCTCTTTCCTGGGATCTGAATTGTTTTATAGTCATCTTAAATAATCATTAATTTAGCAACTTGGTAGATGCATACAAAAACGTATATATATAATTATTTACAATATCAAATTGAGTTTGTTTGCTTTCTGGTCTTGTTCACATGATCCGCTCCGCTCGGCTATTTTTACGGAAAATGATGTATGAAAAAGTAGAACAATCTTTGCCTCTGTATACTTATCCCCAGCATCCGTTTCGCCCCCGCTCCTCACCGCTTTAGAAGCAAAGATCGTTTTTCATACGTCATTTTCCATAGAAGGAGAGGAGCGTCTGCTGTGGACAAGTGCGGTTACTTTGTGGCAGTTAGGGCCTCTGGCCTGCGGGATTTTTTTCCGTACGAGCTTTAGCAAATTCAGGAGCAGGGCAGCAACACACCCCCAAACACAGGACAGCTCCAATACATCCCAGGGGTTTTCGGTG
The DNA here is from genome assembly GCA_963931925.1 of Onchidella celtica. Classification (NCBI taxonomy): domain Eukaryota; kingdom Metazoa; phylum Mollusca; class Gastropoda; order Systellommatophora; family Onchidiidae; genus Onchidella; species Onchidella celtica. Next base: position 46,881,983 of record OZ007570.1, read on the forward strand.
ACGTTCAGAGACATAATCAGGCACAGTCCAGAGATTGAAGCGCCCATGGCATAGGACGAGAAATCCCTTAGCTGATGGCCTGTGTTTGGGGATCTGTTGCTGCACCGCTCCTGAATTTGCTTAAGCTCGTACGGAAAAAAAACAAAAAACACGCCTCCGGCCTGGAGAGTGAAAAAGACCAAGACTGGTGTGTGGGCGCCAGATTGGTGGCTCCCCCCCCCCCCCCCAAACCCCCAAATTAATTTACTTCACACCAGCACAATAGACACTGCTTGCCGCACCCCGCATTGGACTCGAGCATACTTAATTTGTATCTACAGTTAAAACTGTTGGCGTTCTGAGTTTTTCACGTCTGTTTTGACTCAGTGCGCGAGATCTCTTTTTTCTGCCCAGCCTAACTCAAAACATTTCTGATGCTCCCAAGTGACACAAGACTCGTTTCAGTCTGCCAGTGCGCGGGGTCCCTTTTAATTCCATAGTTCACATCTCACATTCAAACCGAGACAAGACAGACCAAGCTCTCTGCGCCACTAGTTATAGCCGAACAGCTTGTTTAATTCCGTTTGTTATTTTTTCGTTTTCATTCTTTTCGAATTTATTGTATAAATTATCATTGTTTGTTTTTTATCGTAGGGCGTTACAAAAAATGCATTGCCCTTTTTGGCCTCATTTAAACCACATTTAACCCAACTACGCACTTATATCGCACTTGGTCAGTTTTTATGGGTTTTTTTTTTGGCTGAATTAAGCTGGGTTCTCATGTATACGGAAACGGAAACGGAAACAGAAAACGTCAAAAACACTTTAAGTAGCGAAATAGAAAGAATGTTTCCGCACGCCGTTTCCGTACGCATGGAAACACTCTTCCTTTTTACTGTATGGCGGATTTTTTGCCGTTTCTGTTTCTGTACACATGAGAACCCAGCTTAAGAGTGTGAGATTTGGACTGTGGAAGGACTTTCTCGGGATGGGTTCCTTAACGTCGAATCGAAGACGGCGCAATGTCATAAACAGCGGATCTACAAGATACGATGTCATTCCTACGAGCAAACTTGTCGACGGTTCTGCCTGCAGATATCCATAGGATTGCTGGCTGGGATGATGTTTCAGTTCAGCTGGATTTTTGTTCTTCATTTGCAATGCTCCTCACCTGTTTGCAAGGTTACAAATCCTACTATAATTGAGCTAGAGGGTGAACCTGTAAGCAACTAAAACTTCACGACTAAGCCATCAAAAATTATGAAACTTGATGTACTGCATCAATTTTTGACGAAGAGTTACGTGGGCACATTCATTTTGAACAAAAATCAGTCATTACTATTATTTATATACTTTTTTAAAATTTATTTTGGAGCCACAAAAACAGAGACGCATTTTCATCAGATAGAATCGAAAAGTGTGACTGGAAATTCCGTCCATGCTCTCTCTTTTCACATTGGTAGTCGAAAATCAACGTTATCACATCTGTATATTTCTACGCGAAATGGTAGTGTAACAGAAAGTGCTAGTAGTCATTGCATCGAATCCAAAAATTAGCCTAGATCAAACGGTTGGGATTGGTACATGGATATTTTGCCACATTTATCTAGCGCGGGTCGGGTAGTAACAATAATTGTAAAAAATGATGATCAGTTTTCGATAATTAAACAACAGTTATTAAAACTGATTTTACTTTTGAAGATGACTTGTTTTCTTGTCAAACAAATGGGAGGTCATGAGGTGTGAGCGTCTCACTACAAAAACTATAGTGTCCACACGAAATGTTATTCCATGGATCCAAGTTTAAATATTTCACACGGTTTGGATTCTATTTTATTTCCTATTTTGTTATTCTATTTTATCGCTGTTTCTTTCTAAAAAATACTGGAGCATAGTTTTATATGTTTGTGGAATACGCAGATAATTATTTCTTCAGAGCATCAACAGCAGCATTTTTTTTTTTGCGCGCGATTCGCGACCAAAGATCTTATTTGTTCCAACTCCATATTTGCACAACTGACAAATTCGACATTAAACGTTTGCATCTTCAATTATTATGAAAAGGAATTAGAAACAGCTTGATAAATGCCACAGCGCATTTCAAAGAGTGCATTTGTTATACCTCTTCTACAGAAGAATAGAAAGAGAGAGAGAGAGAGAGAAAAGAGAGAGAGAGAGAGAAAGAGCTAGGGAGAGACTGAAAGGAAGAGGGAGAAATGAAGAGAAAGGTAGATAGACAGATAGAAATACAGACAGAAGGACAGAAAAGGACAGAAAAGAGACAGCGAGTGAAAGAGGGAGAAATGAAGAGAAAGGTAGATAGACAGATAGAAATACAGACAGAAGGGCAGAAAAGGACAGAAAAGAGACAGCGAGTGAAAGAGGGAGAAACAGAGAGAGAGAGTCAGAGGGAGAGTGTGAGAGAGAGGGAGAGAGAGGGGGAGAGAAAGAGAAAGAGAATGAGAGTGAGAGTATGATGTAAGATTTCGTTTATTTTGTAAAAAGGTCTCCAGTTCGTAAAAAAAAAATGTGGCTAAAACCAACAAGAACCAAGGTCATGAAATGTTATTATAAGTTTAAATATTTCACACGACTTGGATTTTATTTGGTTCGTGTGTTTGTTATTTTATTTTATTGTTGTTATGTTTTTTATTTTCTTGTTTTTGTTTTTTGTTTTACAGTCTGGGTCGTGATTAATATATCTATGTGGAATACGCAGATAATTATTTCTTCAGAATATCAACAGGAGCAATTTTGCAAAAATTGTTAATCTGGAATAAAAAATGATGAAAAAGCAAACAAAGGAAAAAAACAAACCGAGGGAAATTGAAACAATGCTCTAATTGAATAAACGA